>WAAB01025738.1:14273-307946 GCA_013389865.1 Piaya cayana | reverse complement strand
AAACTTGCTAAGGGTACACTCAATGCCATCATCCAGGTCATTGATAAAAACATTAAACAGGGCTGGACCCAGCACTGAGCCCTGGGGAACACCCCTTGTGACCAGCCTCCAGCTGGAGTTAACTCCATTTACCATCACTCTCTGGGCCCGGCCATCCAACCAGTTTTCCACTCAGGAGAGTGTGCGCCTGTCCAGGCCAGAGGCTGACAGTTTTCATAGCAGAATGTTGTGAGAAACAATGTCAAAGGCTTTACTGAAGTTCAGGAAGACCACATGCATAGCCTTTCCCTCGTCCAGTAGGCCAGTCACTTTATCATAGAAGGCGATCAGGTTAGTTTAGAAGGACCTGACTTTCATGAACCCGTGTTGACTGGGCCTGATCACTCAGTTCTTTTGCATGTGCTTTATGATAGCACTCAAGAAGAGAACTTGCAAACCCTCACCAAGAACAGCACTTTCAAAGGCACAAACGGCAGGAGAGTGCTCTCCCTCCTGCTACCTCTCTGATGAAGCTAGAGGTCTAACTACTACTTATGCCTCTGCCAAGCCTGTCACTACCGCCTCTCTTCCCCTCTGCCAGACAACTTGACTTTCTCTTCTCATACTCAGAATCTAAGCCAGAAATCAGCATGAAGATAGTTTACCATTATATTTGTTCCACTCCAGTCTGTTTTCATGGAATTACATGCCTTTCAACCACTGGCATCATTTCCTTTGCTACTCTTCTCCTCTGATATGACATAGATTCAGCTGGCAAATAACCAAATATGAAGTACGGAGGGAAAATATTTCAAACTTCCTTAGACTGAGAACTCAGGATTACTATGTTTCTCTCCTGTCAAAACTCACAACATTGACACAAAAATAAAACAAACCTGGCATTCAAGGGTTGCAGGGAGGATCCAGGGAACTACAGGCCTGTCAGTCTGACCTCAGTACCAGGGAAAGTCGTGGAACAGGTGATCTTGAGTGCTATCATGAAGTACATGCAAGAGAACCGGGTTATCAGGCCCAGTCAACATGGGTTTACAAAAGGCAGGTCTTGCAAAACTAACCTGATCGCCTTCTATGACAAAGTGACTTGGGGTTGTTTAGCCTGGAGAAGAGGAGGCTGAGGGGAGACCTCATTGCTCTCTATAACTACCTGAAGGGAGGTTGTGGAGAGGAGGGAGCTGACCTCTTCTCCCAAGTGACAGTGGACAGGACAAGACGGAATGGCCTCAAGCTCCGCCAGGGCAGGTTCAGGCTAGACGTAAGGAAAAAATTCATCACAGAAAGGGTCATTAGGCACTGGAACAGGCTGCCCAGGGAGGTGGTTGATTCACCTTCCCTGATGTGTTTAAGGTATGGGTGGACAAGGGGTTAAGGGGCATGGTTTAGTATTTGATAGGAATGGTTGGACTCAGTGATCCGGTGGGTCTCTTCCAACCTCGTTATTCTATGATTCTTCCCCAGTAACTACATGAACCTGTAGGTAAAACTGTTCCTTACCACTTTGACACCAACGCACAAAGATTTTCACACAGCAAGCCATCTCCTTCTCCAGCTGACTTGATGTTTAGATGATGAGAGAAATACTGAAAGGCTACTATAAGGTCTCCCCAGAGCTTTCTCTTCTCTAGGCTGAACAACCCCAACTCTCTCAGCCTTTCTTCATATGGGAGGTCTTGCACTCGCTCTGATCGTTTTTGCAGTTCTCCTCTGGACCCATTCTAACAGTGTCTTTCTTGTATTAATGGCTCCAGAGCTGGACACTAATTTAGGTGGTTTGTCACAAGAGCAGAGAAGGAGGATCTGTCAGTCATGCTTCTTTCTATGCAACCCAGGTTACAGTTGGCTTTCTGGCTGCCATCAAACATTACCAGCTCAAGCCCAATTTTTCATTCACCGGTATCTCCAAGTCCTTCTCCACTCCCAACCCATTCATCCCCAGTCTATACTGAAGCTGGGAATTATTTAAATCCAGGTGCAGGATCTTGCACTTGACCTTGCTAAATTTCATGAGGCTTGCATGCACCCCCTTCTCAAGCCTGGATGACATCCCTCCTCTCTAGCAAAGTCAACTGCATCACTCAACCTGATGTCACCTGCAACCTCACCAAGGGTGCATTCAGTCCCATTGTCATTCATGAAAATATTAAATATTATTGGTGTCAGCACAGAATCTTGAGAGACACTAGTTGTTACTAGTTTCCACCTAGACATTCAGCCATTGACTCTAACTCTTTGGATGGGGACAATGATTGTCTTTAAGAATAAAACCACCTAAAGAAGAGCCTTCATGAGGCCATTTAGTCATTAATACTATTTGTCAAGTCCATATCAGTCTTATGTTCTCTACTCAGTCTGTGACCTGCCCAACAACATGCCACTGGAACAGCTCTGAAAGAAAGTCTTCAAGATTGGCACAGTCCTGTATCAGGAAAACACTTTGAATATGGTTACAAAACCTACAAATAGAAAATCTATTCATAGTAATAGATAATTCTGTGTACATCTGAATTAGCTTTGTGTTTGCTCCATATGTGTAATGAAATATAAACCAGGGCCAACAAACAAATCAATGTTAACCTTATTTTTAATAAAAGCTGCTGGAAAACCGACCTTGTCAAGCTGGCAAGGTCAATCTCTGCTACTCCCTAACTAGCCTTCCTAACTCCCTACTCTATGGATATTTCCTCAAATCTGATTTCTGTTCACATCTGTGTGTATGGCCAGGGAGAAACAAATTGTAAGACATCCACCACATACTCATACAGGAAAGCAGAAGTAAAATTTTCCTGCCTTGAAGGGTGCTGAAGGGGGACAGTTTTCACTTTGAGCAGGTAGCAGTTTTCTGCTCATTTTTTTCATTCAGGTTCAAGCTGTAACTAACTGCAGTATTCCCATGAGGTAGTGAGATAGCATGGGAGACAAGATTTCTTCCTGATCCACAAGACAGGAATATCTTTAAAGAAACTCATTATTATTCAGAGAAATTCATTCTGCAAGGCAGGAACAGTTTAAAAAGCAAATAGTTATTTCCCTTCTACCTGCATACAAATTTAAAAACCCAGATATTAGTAGTCCTAACACCTGCTCTCTCCATCATACGTGTGAACTTGATGTTCAGTTAGGTCTGGGGTCTGTTCGTGACCACATGTTAGACAGATCACACATAACAGAAGGCTCTACAAACTACTACAGCTAAGAAGCAATGGTTATTGTTCTATTACAATATGCTTGTTTAGTTGGCCACATGCCTGATTTGGGACACCCCTCCCCAAAGCCATTCTCAGCATCCTCTTCTACTAACAGAGGCTCATACCAAGCATCTACAAAAAAACCCCAGCAAATGCCCAGGAACGCAGCAAAGTCATACGCTGAACAGACCTGCCCCTCAGACTACCAACTGGACTACTCAAAACCAGGCTGGGGGTTAAAGAAACAGAAAAAAGACTGATAGGGTACTACTACCCACTCAAGTCAATTATCCATACAGTGGATGCTCTTCTGAAAAGAATATCTTCCACATAGCCATAGCGGTGTTATAGCTGCCTGTAAATGGCTAAAAGGATGGAAGTGTACATGGTTTCTTCGCAGTGGTGAACAGTTATTTCCCAGGAAAATAACAGTTCTACCATGTCCACCCTCTCCTTTGCAAAGCAGCATTTCAGTAATCTATTGAAATCAACAATTTACAGTGCTGAGATAAAGAATTGAGTTCAGGAATCACCACAGAACCCTCTTTCTTAAATCACTGTGGAGAACTTGGCCAGGCTGTCATCCTACTCTTTGAAATCTACTCATGCCACATGCCTTTTAATGCTGTCACCATCATTACCACATCTTCTTGAGCAAGCAATTATTTTAGGCTTTTTTTTCCAGGGAGTGAATGGAAGCATGCTACCGAGTAGCTGATTCAGAGAACAGAAAAATATTTGTCCTTGCTAACAGGTTTTACAACATCCATTCTTTTAATTAAAATAGGTCATATTTGCAGAAGATGTAACCATATGTGCAACTAAATGTCTGTGACTACAGACATACAGGAATAACTAGGAATTATAGTCTGCTCCAGGAATTGAAGATGCACTATTCCTAGACAGCACACGTAATTGCAACAATATAGCAGAAAGACAAAAGGATGATACAGGAACACAGACCCCCTGGCTAACTCACTGAATTAAAGTTTATTATATCTGCATAAACTGCACTGATACTTTAATTAAATAACCAGTATTAATTTCAGCCCTCACATTAACTAGTTAAGGATCCATTCAGGTGCCCAGAAACAGTTACAAAAACATGCAGGATGAAACATTGTCTCCACTGGAGTTTCTAAAAATTCCTGTCATTGATTTTAGTAAGATTTTAATTGCACTCATATATTTTGGACATGATCATGCTGGCAAGAAGTTCTAAATCCCATATCACTAAAAGTCAAAGTTCTTTGAAACTTTCAATTAAAAATTGGTGAATTTATCTTTACAGAATTACCAATTGATTTTAGGCAGACAGAAATCCTAGAACTATGTGGAACTGCAGACAATTTAAAGATCATTTATAGGTTCTTTATACGCATACAGGGAGTCCTTTTTAAAAGGGATTTGACAGCACTGCTTGCTTCTACTTACCTTCTACCTTTCTAGACCAGCAAGCTGCTCTCACTATTTGCACCATCTCCTTTTTAAGAGGGCTCGCTTCTCCCACTGCAGGTAATTTACGTTAAGAGTTCCCACATGTTGTAGTTCTGTCTCTTCATCCTGTCTTTGACAGGCTGCAGCATCAGCTCCCTTCAGAATAACCATCCAAGAAACACTTAAACAGTGTGACAGAAACTCACTGCCTATCTTTGACAATTAAGTCGTTAAAATTTCAGTAAGCTTCATATTTTGGAACAGTAACTTTGTGTAACTAAAATGTCATCTCACTATTTTGTTTTTGCAGAAAAAAGAAATATTCCCTGTCTAAAACTCCTAATTTCTTTTCCCATCAAGCCAGCAAGAGCAACTATCACTCCTAAGAATATCATGGTTTTATCATGGTGTTTCTCAAAGCACAAAATTAAATTTTCTAATCAATTATTGCCTCAAAGTACCTACTACTGTTGCCTTACTTAAAAGCCACTAGTGAACCAGATGCTTTATTCTGGTTTATGAGCTTATTTAAATCTCCTCACCAATGTCTATGTTTATGTGAAATCCAAGTTTCAGAATGAAAAACTAAACACAAAGGTGTGAACTCCACTGTTCAGTCAGAACTATGTGGTTTACACAAGTTTAATAGTTTGTTTATACCAGGGATACAGGGCAGTTATTATTAACTACTTTCTGCTTAGGGAACAACTCTACTCAGTAAAGCACATGGGACATCAAGACTATTAGAAGTTCAATAGAAGCAGTCACTAGCTCTCTCAAAGATCATTAAGCTGACTCCTTGATTGATTTAATAAGAAATCAGATTTGTAAGAACTCTGAAGTTAAACTGAAGCACCAAGGAAGTACTTAAGATACAAAGATGCAGCTAACCTCGTAACCATGAGGTTCTGCAGTAGCAACAGATCTCAAGGAATATATTTCTGCTGGAAAACCCCATTCCAGCTGCAAGACTAGTACACTAATGATTTTTTTTTATCTGATGGAAATGGACAAAAACTTCGTGGAGCTGACCTAAGGCAACTATTTCTCTTCATTTCTGTGCACCTAAATTTGAAATTTGCATATAAGTTGGGATTCTTCCTTTATGTTTACTTTTATATGAATTGATTCTAACAGTAATGCAAACCCATACAACTAAGAGAACCTCGATTGTGATTGAGATTGGCTTTTCAGCATCACACAGAGTACAACCCACAAAGGGAACTACATAGGGTGTGTTTCTCCATGCTTTTCTCAGAGTGGGTTTGAGTTGCTGTTAAAATCTGCCTGTCTGTCTGGAAGGTTGTTCCTTTAACAAGCGGGACTGGTCCGTGTCCACCTGGCATGCAGCAGTAGAGAGACTGCTTAAGCCTCAGGAGTTCCCCAGCAAGCTGTTAACCCATCATCAAGTGCTAAACAAACTTGTAAAAGAGCCGGGCTGCGTTTTAATCTGTGTTGGTGCTAAATATATTTGTTCTTGTATCCTTCTGTCTCCAGTCAACCTGCAAACCATCACTTCTATCTTCCACACAATAAGCAGGCTATCAGCATTCAGAACACGTGGAGGACAACACCAGAATTCAGCCTATCCTTAAACTTTCAGAATGGTGATGTAGTTTCTTCCATCCAGTTAGTACGAACTGCCAGAGATGGCTCAGCCCTCTGTCTCAGAATAACAAATACGGTTTCTATTTGAAATATTAATTCAATTATTTGAAAACATTGCTCCTCAGATCTCAGGAAAATATGTCTTATGGGTTAAATATTTTAAAACTCCATTGTGCAGAAAAAGTACTACTCTCTTTTTGTAAGCAACGTATTTGCATTTAGTTAAAAATTACTACTAATTTTAAATATCCAGCATTACAAGTAGCGTATTGAACTAGAAACACTTTAAAGAAATTTCCATTTTAAAATGGAAATGAGACAGCCCAAAGTCTCCAGGGAACTTTTGTTCAGAAAAAAAAAAAAATTAATAGCTTCCTTAATTAAACTATAACAAAGTGAAGAATTAATGGCTAAATTTAATTTTCTTTAAAGTACATTGTTTTACATTAATTTTACTCTAACAAAAATGGTCTAATATATTATTCTAGATTAAACACAAGAGGGGGGTAAAAAAAGGAGACTCAATCCCTAGCATGCATTTTAATGGCAGTTATGAGAAAACCTCTACCTATAATGTAAAGAAATAATAGATTAAATACAGTGGTCTGTGCACATAGCCCCTGCTGAAGTCAACTGGTACTTTTGAAAGGGTATACTGGGTAAAGTGTGTGTACTGGAAAGCAAAACTAAATCCCAATACCAGAATGCCCCTCTTTAATTTTGATGTTACAAAGAAATGGGAGGGAAAAGCCTGAGTGATGCTAACATAAGGGAAAAGAACAAAGAAATTCAACCAAAACCAAATCAACAACCTGCTAAGCTTAGTTAAAGGGTTTGCCCATTGAAATCAAAAGCAAATTGGCTCCCTTCAGTATTGGGTTAAGGAAGAGACAGTTTGGTTGTCTGGTATTATTACCAAAGTGAAATATCTATTGAGAAATAACCTGTACAACACCAACGCAACCCACAAACCTGTTTTGGAGGTGCAAATGGATACAGGTCCTGTGGCTGGCCTGTTATACAGGGATAGGCTTCACTTACCACTAAACCACTGATGTAAAAAAGAATGGTGATGAATAGTGAATGGTCTGCAAGCATTTTAGCATTACTTGTGAAAAGATAATACTAATTTCCCAGCTATTTGTTGGCTGCAAGTATTCCCTGATGTAATTATGGAGTAATAGCTGAGAACTTGATTGTAGCCAACAGTTAGTAGTTTGTTGCTAACAAGGCAAACATGACAAACAATTTTGAAGCAATTATTGTCATTACAAGCCACATTCAATTGTCCAAGGCAAGCATAATAGAAAGTGACAGTTGTGCATCTGGGAGGGTGCAATGGGAAAAGGGATTGTCTCTGGTTGCAACGGACCAGTCAGACTCTAGCAGAGAGTCTGCTCAATGCATAATTCATGTTTAATAATATTTTAGTCTCTAAAGCAAATTACAGTAGAAGACAAAAAACAAACAAAGGCTTGTAAAAAAAAAAACACAAGTTATTAAAGATGAGAGAAGACTCACAGAAGTAAAATGGAGCTGGGGGAGACATTCAGCACAACCAATTCACAAAATTCTGGCAATTAACAAATGAAAAATGCTGTAACTCTACATATTAAGAGAATCAGATGTAGAAGTAATTCATTTGCTACAGTTAAGTGAGAGGGGTGCCCATGTCCGAGTCCTGGTTTGAGACCCTTGTCTGTCTAGTGAGGTCCAATGAATTAGTGAAGCTCTGAAAGTTCTTTCCACTAATCTGGAGGAAGGAGGAATTACTCTCTGTGGAGAGACACTGATGCTTAATTCTTACCAAATCTGAGTTGTACAGAGTCAAAGGAAAGTTTTCACCTATAACACAGTAGGAGTGCCTCATACATCAGCTCAGTATTCTGATAACAATGCACATGCCAGCTGCTTCGTCAACAGCCAGTGCATTAAAATACTTGATTTGCTGAAAATTCCACTCAGTTCTCCTTAATGATGTTAAGAACTGAAAGTTTCCAATGCAGCTGTACCAACATTTCAAGCTCTTGCCCAGGCTCAGTACAATGCATTATCACTGATGTAATACTGCTCAAGTCTCATTACAGTGTCACCCGTAGTGCCTTTTGCACTGATAAGGTGTCATCTCTAAAGAAGCCACTAAAATGCCACTGGAACTAGATTTGCACAACTCACTGGCCTTCTGTTCTTGTTTCATCATCTTCTTTCTCTTTCTTAAATGTATTGGCAAATGCAAGTAATATCAATTCAAAGCAAATCTGATGGGCCAAATCACCCAGGTGCAGCTCCACTGAAGCAAAATAATACTAGTACTGTGTGCCAGGTTCTCAGGTCTGCTTTAACTCTGCTTAGGTGAAGATGACACTAATTTTCCCAGATAAAGCAATACATTATAACTAACCCCCTGTCTAAAGAAACCTTTATGATTTTGACATGTGTAAGATAACACTTCAGTGCAACCCATAGACTCAAGAAACATGCATATGTGACTGTACTGTCTTTTACTTTATTCAGTAATGAAACTGGTGCTTAGAAAAGGTGGCAGATCGACAGCTGCAGAGACAGCAGACCTTTGCTTATCCTCAGAACAGATTGCTGAGCAGTCAAAGCAAAGACCTTCCTCATTTTCTCTAGTCAGCTTGTCTCAGCCCTCATCTTCAGGATGTAGTTGAGGCCTCACTCAGCCTCTACTGCCTCAGTTCTGCCTCCCACAATAGGGGAAACAAAACCTGTTAGTACAGGTGGGCTTTCTTCTTCAAAGAAAATAGAGCAAGATCACAAAAGACTGCATGAGATGATGTGTTGCTAGCATTGCATGGATGTCACTCTACTCTTCTGCTACCATGAGACGGGCAGGTATCTTAGATATCTTTCAGAAAACTAGTATTTACTGTTTCACCTTTTGTCATGAGAAGTAAGATTATGGCCCAAAATGTTGCCAGTTTCACTGTCTTGAGCAAGACTGGAAGATCTCAATGTATCACAAAATTCAGTCAGCATTCCTGATTTTAGCTTCAATGTAATTTTAAACAATCTGCCATTTCACAAAAAAAAAAAAAAGACAGCATCAATTGTTTTTCTATACTCTTTATAAGCCAGTAGTGCTACTTCCTTCATTCGTAATCAGCCCAAACCCTAGCTTTGCATGTCCAATGTCTTGTATAACATAAAAGCATAATAAGCAACTTTTATAGCATTATGGCTGTGTTAGTATGGACGTACAAACTGCAAATAAAACCAGTCAAACCACAGAAAATCCCCAAAATTATAAGGCTTTCTACAAGTATATGAGGTTGCATGTAGGAAAAGTGGCAGGCTGCTTTTTATTTTATTTTTAATGTTGTTATTAAAGCTTCATGACTTCATCTGGTAATTTCACTCCATCCCATATACCACAGAAATGTCAGTGTTTTGTTTTGAAACCTAAAGAACTCAGGCTTTTAAGTAGTAAACGACAGTTGAAGTCCACAAACATTTCAGCTAATCTTTAGTGGGCCTTTACTTAGGTTAAATGAGCTTAGAACTCATATGAAACAAGCATATTTGTGAAACTTTTCAGTGCCCAAACAGAAATTAAAGGCATGATAATCATTAATGCAAATTAATTTTGTAAATCAATGCAAAATAGCATTTTCACTGAAAATTCTTAATTAGCAGCAAAAAGGTTGCCATGAGTTTAGTGCTGGCAATCATCTGCTGTCATGTTGGCTTTGTTACCACTTGCTTTACTCAAAGCAAGAGCAGGGCCAAAACAAAGGCAATATCAAAGATAATTTACCCCAATATGCTCCTTCACCAATCTCTTTTCATTTTGGCCTGCAGTTAGCGTTTGAACTCGTACATCTCACTTAAGTTACTTTGTGGAAAAAGAAAAGTCAATGTTCTAAGACAGGGAGCACAGATTTTAGTGGCATAAAAACAAAAGCAGAAAGAAGTACAGCAGTACAGCTGGTTGAGAATTAGAAGATGGGTTACACACTTGTCTTGGACTCAGTTCAGAGAGAACAAACCAACAGTAAGCATGGGTACAGCCAATTGTGCACTCTTGCACAGACACACAGTTTTGACAGCTTGATCAGCTAATGTTACTTGTTTCAGGTGAAGCTGTTGAATAAAGGAAGACTATAACTTTGATTCAGAGAACAAGTATTTAGATTACTGACTCTAATACTTATATCTACCACAAACCAAATGAGTGAAGGGAATAGCTAATATGCACAATGATGTCTCTTATACCAATACTGTGGAAAGCCTGGCAATTTGAAAATGCCACGGAAAGAGAACTGGCAGCATCCAAATGACCACAAACTACTTGAAGGTATAATCCTCCATCATATTACAGTACAATTGTCCAATTTTCTATAGACTGAAAAAAATACAACCAGGAAGAGCTATAAGTTATCTCCTTGTCTCAGAAGATAGCACAACTCATGCAAAAGGTTGAATTGTGACATAGTTTGTGATAGCTAGCTGCTCTAAGCACAGGCTCCATACACAGAATCACAGAATCACCGGGTTGGAAGAGACCCATTGGATCATCGAGTCCAACCATTCCCACCAAACACTAAACCATGTCCCTCAGCACCTCGTCTACTCATGTCTTAAACACCTCCAGGGAAGGCGAATCAACCACCTCCCTGGGCAGCATATTCCAATGCCTAATGACCCTTTCCGTAAAAAACTTCCTCCTAATCTCTAGCCTAAATCTCCCCTGGCGGAGCTTGAGGCCATTCCCCCTCATCCTGTCCCCTGTCACTTGGGAGAAGAGGCCAGCTCCCTCCTCTCCACAACCNTTGGCCACCTGGGCACACTACTGGCTCATGTTCAGTTGGCTGTCGACCAACACCCCCAGGTCCCTAAACAGTGCCTGCAGGGGGAATTTCTATGTAAATATGGATAAGCATGTAACGATCATTTTCTAAAAACTAGACTGAAGAGAGCATAATCCCTCCACCCAAATCCAGACAAAGCATTAAGATGTTTTGGTGTACCTCAGTACAGCGAGATACACTGAAAATAAATTAATTATGGATCTTGCACTTAGTTACAGCCAAATAGTCTCATCCTCATTTTTATTTTATAGCTAACATAATGAAAACCAAAAGGAAATCAACATTTAGTAAAATTTATACTTAAATCATGTTAATACTAGAGTTGTGCATGCTCTTAATTTCCTCCACCCAGAGCATTCTCCTACACCTCTCTCAAGTCTCAGTAACTAATAAGGGAGCAAACATACTCAGCTGTTCTACACAGGGCTCCAGCTAAACAGGCAAGGGCAACAAGAGTCCCATTTTCCCTCAGAGAAGAAGCTCTTGTTGCCCCTCTGACAGACCTATCTAGAGGTCAGTTTTCACTATATAAATCATTTTTGTACAGGTTGAAGCACTAATTAAAAGCATAGACAAGTTCATTTATTTCCAACTCAGTTCGAAAACCTTGCCTGCCTGTGGTTTGAGATAAGGGCAAAAGGGTTTGATCCAGCAACATCAGAGTCCCTAGAGCGTTATTAGGAGAAAGGAGAATTAAAGACAGCTCTTGAGTGGGAGCTTTGCCCTTAGATAAGTGGTACCCAGGGCTTGCTTCAAAGAACCAGCTTAGGAGAAGCGAGACATAGCATGTATAGAGATGCAAGAAAACAGGGGCAAGCAAGGGGAGAGGGTGCAAAAGAGAAAGGAACACACGAGTGATTTGCAGCCCTATTATCCAGCTGGCTGCTAGGGAAAGCAGCTCTGAGGTGCTGGTAACCAGATAGCCCTACTCCATTCCCTGCTGAGGTATGAACCTATTGCAAATTAGAGCTTTTCTAACTCCCCAGCGAAGAGCAGCAGCTCCTTTCCAACTCCACCCCCATCATTGCAGCAGCCCTGCAGGTGCTCAGGATGCTATTTTCAGCCATTCACCAGCAGGTGTGACTCAAGGCCTTGTTATTTTAAATTGTACAAAGGGTAATTTAAAGTGGGAACTGTCCTTCCTAGTATTGTGGCAACTCCGGTACTATGGATACAGTACACCAACTCTCCTCATTTCTCATTTCTTCCTCTATTCCTATTCACTTTCAATCTAATACACTTTATACAAGCAATCTTATGAAGCCTCAGTATATTTGCAGAGCCCAAGACTCGTGCAGTACCAGCACACATCAGCTGTGAGCAAACATACACCTTACCTCTCTGTGCCCTCCTTCACAGCCTTTTTCTTACCTATCATGACATTGCTGGGTGAAGAAGTCTATTGCTTTCAGCTGATACTGTGTGTTGCTCTCATATTTGCCATATTCTACTTAAGTTCAAACAACTTAACCATCAGACACTGCATGCACAGTACTGCCCTGGAAGATATTGGGAAACCTCGGGTCAAATTTTCTAGTGTGAACTCCGCAATGGAATTCCAAAGGCAANCTATATTAGTGTTAATACATTATATATATATTCACTTAGCCTTTGCCTGTTTTGGTTTTTTTTTGTATTCTCAGTCTCTCTCTCCTTCTCCTGGATTCATACAGCAGGTCTGGGGGAGGTAGAGGGACTGCTGCAATTTACTGTGGTGGTCTGGGGGAGAGTTTTATCTCAAAACCATTACATGCAGGTATAGCCCCAAGGGAAAAGGGTATGAAAGTATTTTATTCCTTCTACATAGGTAATGTCAGCATTCCACTATTCTCAGATAAACTGAACTGGCAGAGACATCTCCATCTATCCCTCCATGGCACTGCCAAGCTTACTACTGTGCTCCTTTAGGGTACGCACTCTGTTTATATCCTAGTACCAAAATCAGTTCAAATCCATGGAAAAAAAAATAACAGATGTCCCAAAATATTCTCATTCCTCCTCAGATGGAAAGCCAGATAGGCATAGTGATATAACATATCGCCCCTAGGTATGCTGACCCTGCCACTAATCCACTCTAGGTAGCATTTTTCCTAATGATTCCCATGAGCTAATCATTCTTCCAGTGAGGGCATGCTTGGGACTGCAGAAGACCTGTGCTGTCCCATTCCAACACACCACAGACACTCATCCCAATCATGTGTGAATAGGCAACCTTACACAGCAGTGAGTTAACACCTGCCAGAATGCAGCAAATACATTCCAGGAGAGCCAAATGCCAAATGTCTTTATCTGCAGACTGAAAGTGGTGGCTGACATAAAAGAGCTTGAGGGGAGGGAGCAGGAATAACTTTAGAGACACATGTTCATGCTTACATGATACTTTTGGTCTGCATGTATGCATATATTATAAATAAATATTAAACTAATAAAATTTTACAGTGGTCTGTGATGGCAAAAGGGATTGCACTGCTAAGTCCACTAAGTTCTCTTTTGACTTCCCTACTTCCCATTCCTGCTTCCATCCCTCTACCCTTGTGTTTACTATTTTCTTTCAGCCTTCTTTTTTCCTACCCTCTCCTTAACACTCTTCTTTCCTCTTCCTTCTCTAAGTCTTTCAGTTCCTCCTTCAGACTCCTCTTCTAGATCTGAAGAAACAGCAAGCATAGGAAAACCATAAAGCAGGAGGAGCTGCTATTTCAAATCTCTCTATTAGTAGATGCCAGAAGATGAAGCAAAAATATTAGAATTGCCTTAGGAAGGTAAGCAAGTACCATCTGGAAGGAAGGGAAGGAAAACTGAGAGATTTAAAGAAATTCTGTAACATCACACTACCTGCAGTTCAAAGACCACAGTACATTTATTTCCCATTCATTTTAAATAGCAACTGACAGATCTCCAGCACTTCAGCATTTGTACTTAAGTTCTAATATGATTAGATGTGGCACATGAATCTTGCTGTGGCAGGTATTAAGACACGCATGACAGGCATTTCTTCACAGGTTACTGTACCAAGCTATAATTTATATTTCAGACATATACATGCACACAATTACTATTAAACACTCTACATATGTGAAACAGATTGAGTGTATATAGGTAAATAAATACTTCTAAAGCAAGTTTTGCACTGAAAGACAGTTACTTAAGAATGGCAACTTTCAAAGTATTCATAAAAACTCTAACTTGGCAGTATTACTATATTAGCCCTGAAAAGTCAAACTTCAACAGTGAAGTGAACTGGCTTTCCCTACATCTTGTGCATCAGAACTGCTCCTTTAGTGAATATACGTAGATAAAAATTAAGTCAAAAGTTGCACAAATTTTGTGATAGTTTGAGGACACTCAGAAAAAAAGGTAGCTGTGGTTAGACTCTGCCCTACCAAACTGTCATAGACGTCCTCCTCCTTTATTTACCCATAAAAATATACAGCAGAAGGTCCTACCTGTCACCAGATCCTATCAGCCACAATATGCAGCACATCCATTCTGACCCAAACAGCTTACCAGCTAGCAATTAACAATGATGCATAAAGTGGAAAGAGTCCGGCTTAACTGTCAAATTCCATATATTTAGTGTTCAAGAGAAATATATGAAGCACTTCTGAATTGGCACACATGATCAGAAAATTACAGAGTAACAAATACAGAATACCATTATGTTTCTTCCAAAAGAGATAGAATAGACCTGCACTTTGGGTGTTTCACATTCATTTGCTACCCATGAGTCACTGTCACTCTTTGTAGTCGACAGGCTTTGTGTGTGCTCCACAGCCAAGGTGAACGTTCACTGCAAACCCAGCTCATCTAACTCATTCTGTAACAAGGGCTGAAATCAAAGAATACATATCTACGCATCTTCTATGCAAAGTACAACTTCCATCTCTTTCACCAAAAAGTTAACTTTGTCTTATAACTGACTTAGAAATAAATAACATTCATATTTACCATGCTGCTCATTCTGTTTTCTCTTCTTTTATCTCTATTCCTCTATAGGAGGTTGTCTTTTTCATCCTTTTTTTCTGAACATCATATCCCAATTCCTAGATCTCAAACAAGCATGTTTCTGTCATACCCCTCTCCCTCATTTCAACCAGTAAAAACAACTTTATTGGACTCTTGGGTTGCCTCAGAAAGGCTTGAGTTTCATTTCCTTTTATGCCTATGTATGATCACACTACACATTTAAAATAGTAAAATAATAATACTTATCATATAGCAGTCCAGGCATTCGCCTGTTGCCTAAGCAACAAATAAATTAACCTACAAAAAAACCAACTTCATCCTCTTCATGCTGAGATATAAGGAATGTATATTTCAAATTACCTAATGAAACACACTGTGAAGAAAAGGACACAGCAGGTACTAAATGAAGGCACAGAATGGGAGAAAGACAAGGCGATACCGCATTTTCTGTATGATGCGAGAGCCTTACCATCCTGTTGGCCCTGAAGGTTCTGAGGGCTTTGCATTCGCTCTTCCAGATTTGAGCTGAGGTCAGAGTTCACAGCTGACATTCTAGTGGAATCACTCATATCAAACTCATCACTTTCTATCGAGCTTTCATCCTGCAAATCAAAAGTTTCAGAAATGTGTCGGAAAACACTGTTCATATTATATGGGCAATTCACTCATTCCCATTCTGTTCTCTCACACTTGGCACGGAGTGCAAACATAATAAATCTTTGTGTACATAAGCAAACGAACAGAGCACATAAAGAAGAGCCAGGAAAACACAGTATTTGTATGATATGGTAAACTGACAAATGCAATTTGTTCACTTGTAACTGTTTCCATAGTATTTTGCAAAAAAAAGTTTGTAACTGGAGACCCCATAGCAAGCCCTTGTTATTCAAATTTGGTTGAGGAGAGCTCTCCACATTCTCTGCCTGAATTCTGTATCTTTCCCAAGTGAGGTCTGTAACATGGTAATGACCACTCACAGTAAGATTTCCAAATGGCAACTTGACCTAATAAGTCTCCACAACCAACTTCCCTTGACATGTCACCTTTACATTGCTACTGTGTTTCAACAAGCTCCTGTTAAAAACTATAAAGCTTATAGAAGTTGTGAGCATGCTCAAATAACAGTCAAAGGCAAACCAAAGTAATACAATCATATGAGAACCACTTCAGATTTATTGTACCTCATACATCTTTAATATGATTTATGCATCAAGTCTAATTACAGACTCTGTTAGGGAGGATGGGGGAGGATGGGGCAAAAAGAAAAAGACCTGATCAAATCAAATATTTTGTCCCCAGTTACGAAAACAAAACAGCTCTGGACCTAGTCCAGCAAATAAGGCACAGGTGGACTAGGTGCTAAGGGGCATGGTTTAGTGTTTAATAGGAATGTTTGGACTCAATGATCCAGTGGGTCTCTTCCAGCCTGCTTATTCTATGATTCTATACGTGTTTAACTTTACTTGTGTTAGCCCCACTGAAGTTCATGTGTGCCCTCATGAATTAAAAATCATGCACCCACAAGTCTTGCTATGTAAAGCAGAGCAAGAGGCACCACACAAATCTATGGTGATACATTTTCAGAAACAACTTTTCTGAGATAATTACTCCTGTTATGAAGGAGAGCCATTTAAAGAACATACAGGCAGTTAACTTTGTTCACTTTGTGCACCCTGAAGATTATTTTAAAATACTTTTCCAATTTATACATATATATATATATCTCTCCAGAGGTTTAGGCAACAGAATTCTATTTTATGATTTATGATTTTACATGATTTACTGTGTATTTGTTATGAACTGGTTTCTACAGCTGCTAATACAGCTACTTTCTTCTTTCTGAGCACTTGGTACTTGAATCACTTCCTCTCTTGGTTTTCAGTGACATTTCCAGCTTACATGGGTGTTTTTCTGTTTTTTTGGAAGGAAAGTTTCCTGCAGTGACAGCATTTGCTGAATGGGGAGGAAGTACTGCCAAATGCCATTCAGGAATGAGAGTGGGACAACATGTAAGGTGATGTTATTCTGGAATGTTACACCAGGACAATGACAAATAATGAAAGGAACATACCTTCTTATCAAAGTTTTATAAAAAATGAAATGGAGGGGTCAGGGTTTCTCAAGTGGGCACCTGTCTACTTTGCCCAGGCAAGGTGGGAGCACCCCAGTCACAGCAGCAGCAAATACACCAACACTGCCCCCACAAGAGGACAGATGCCCTGGACAGATGGGGCCAAGGCACATGCTGAGCTGACTCTAAGGTTTTGGGAAAACACACACTGCTTTCTCCAAGAGTAAGATCAGAACACGGACTCTGACAGGCCTCCTGGAAGGCTGTGCCTCTGTTAAGGCACAATGGTACTTCTCATTGATCCCAGCAGGAACCAGCAAGCAGCAGCTTACATTTTCCAATTCTGAGGTTAGGCACTCCGTACAGGCTCCTTGCATAAGTGAAAACCAACACAAATGGGATACCTGTGTTTGTCTGTGGCACTCTGCAGAATATCTCCTCCTCACTTCCTACACTACTCAACCCTTTATCTGGATCAGTGTGGACACACAGGCACGGGGAGAGGAGCTCAGAGCCACCAGTATTTGTACCAGTTGCAGCATAGCTGTAAATTCCCACACAGTGATGAGTTCTCTGTTTTTCCCTTTCATTGATAACCTCAGCTTAAAAATTATAATTGAGGAAGAGAGGAGGTTTTCAATCACTGTACTAACTAGTTGTGGGATCCAAGTTTACTTCTGTCTCAATTCCACCCCCTCCACAAAAATACAGATACGACTGATGAAACCTTGGAAACAAAGCCTTCCTACAAACCCAAACATGTTTTTAAAGTGCATGAAATAGTCTGAATGCATGCACCTGAAATTCTTCTGCTTTGTACTACAACATTTTCACTGCCATTTTCTTCTTACTGCAAGAAATGTACTGCCTGGAGAAAAAAAATTCCCAGCAAATCTCTGCTTTGAGAAAAAAACATAAAGATTATCTTAAGAACTTTCCTTGTGCCCACTCTGCCCTAGCAAACACATTATTACTAAAATATACCAAAAACTACTCTTCATAAATCTAGTACTGCAAACATTTCATACACAGGAATGTTAGAGCTGCAAAACAGAGCTGGGCAGGTAGATACCAAGCAACAGTGCTTCTGGATGTCACCACATTGTTCAGCTAGATGAAAAACTGTTTTAACATTAATTTCCATTGTCAGACCAGAAGGACTACACCAAAACATTCTAGGCTGTAGAAGCACTGTGGCCGGTGCCCCTGAGCCAGTACGAGCTCTTGACCCTGTTGTGGGGGGAGTAATTCTTAAAGACAAGTGGAAAACCAGAGAGTCCTTTAATTCCTAAGACTACTACAGGGATAAAGCCTCTTCTCTACTGTTTCTTGAAACCCTGCTGCCATGTTCCTGAAAAGGGGTAGCACAAAGAGGGCAGGCTCAATAGAAGGGAAGGACAACCAGGCTGTATTTGTGCATGAAAAACTCAGAGTCAAGAATCTCTCCCCACACCTTCCACAACTAAATAAAGAGGCAGATGCAGAACAAGGATCCTAATATTTCTAAAATAGTAATGAAATCCCCATTTTGTGGGGTGTTGAAAAATTCATGCATCTCCACAAATAGCTTATATCCACTTATTATAGAAGCAAATCTGGCTGACTTACAGAAGTCAGGAGTCAGACAGGGTCTTTGACATAATCCAGCTGCTAAGGTTGGTTTTGAGAGTTTTCTTTATGAAAAAAAAAACTTGCACTCAGGCAGAAGGACACAGCACGTAGGACTGCTTTTTGGCTAGTACATAACCAGCCTTCTAAACATTTGGCAGCTCAAATGGTAAATGAACACATTTCTAGCAAAATGAGTTTATTACAAATAATTTGGTAGGTGCTACCCAACTGATGAAGCACTTCTTAAGATCTGGGAAAACTCAGAATAAATTACAGATAGAATTTTTTTTTAATAAGAAACAAATGCAATTCAACTCAAATACTGCCTGAAGAAGCTTGATTCTCAGCCTACTTCTTTTCCCTTTTTTTTCTATCTTTTTATCCATTGTTTCCAAACCAACCTCTGCTCTTTATTTATCAAGATTTTTGCTGTAAAGATTTCAACTGAAGTTGCCAGGACTTCCATCTATCTCACTATAATGTGTTGCATCCTGGCTGCTAACCTTGAGAACACAACAGAATTAATTTCAACTGTTGATAGTAATGCTTTCTAGAAGCAGACAATGAAAGTCACTGCTGAGCACAGCACTAAGTCTCAGGTGAACATGCTGTTCCCCTTAACCTTTCCACTTGCCCAGACAGTAAAAGGGCACCTTCAAGTAATTCAAAGCAGTATAACATGTTACCCGAAAACATGGAAGGGTGGTAAGTCATGACATTTTCTCTTAACCTGATTACTTGCACACAACCATGGTTTGATTTCAGGCTCACTATTTTAAAAATTAAATTATAAAGATGAGATCAAGACTCATCTTCACGTCAGCTTCCTGGCTACTGCAAAGACAAACACCTAAGAACACAGGAGAGCAGAAAAACAAACTTCAAAACATTTGAGGTTTTACCTCATCTTGTTGTGAATTCAGTAGCTGCAGCTTCATGTGTTTCATATAAGCCATAGTAATTGGCATGTTATAATCAATCATACTGGTCACCAAAGTCGGAGGTTTTCCATTATCTGCAATAAAAATATTTATTATGCATTATATGTTAATTGTGGAGGCTACTTCAGCCTATTCTGCAGTCAAAGTCAGATAGTTATTTCATTTAGTCCTAACTTTGGCATTTTCAATTGCTTGTAAGCTGTACAGATAGAAGTTTCCCAAAGAAAACCAAAAATCAGGTTCAAACTCTGAAAAGTGATGAGTTCTTCTGTCCTAAATGACTACAGTACATGCACAGTATCTATTCCTTATGTTTAAACCCCATATAAACATTTCCATAGCAAAATAAACTATTTCCTCCAGATAAAACCATCTTTCTATTGAGGGTCCATATGATATTACACGCCATTCTTACACGAAAGCGTAGAATTCCCTACCTTCCATCTTAAGTAAATAAGATGGTCTGACTTATTGAACTGTTCCAGTCTACCGAATTTTTATGAACCCTTACTTAAGCTAGGAAAATATAAATGGGTTTTAGGAATAAAATTACTTTACATCCTGCTATTTGACACTAAAACTACCTTTATGATCCGCTCCATCTGGGTTTAAATGCATTCTTTTCTGGCACTCTGAGCAGCTCATTAGAAATCGTGTCACCGCTTCTCTCGGTAGGAAGGCATAGGTTTCTGAAATCTGAAATGAATAACAAAATATAGGTGTTATTAGATAAGCTGACTGGACATGATTTAACAGAACTGATCATTACATTTCTGAATAAGGCATATTATCTTATAATGTCAGGAAGCACAGTGAAAGCATGTTCTCCATACTACGTAGGATTTCAAGAAACATCTATCCAATCTGCCTACTTACCATCTAATGGCTAATAAAACTTAGCATTAAACAAAATTTCACTTATATCAAAAGGGGTTTCATTTTCTGTTTATATTTTTTTTCAATTTCCTTTCAGCAAAAAGACTAATACATAACAGGCATCCCACTGAGGGATGTTTCTAGAAAAAGTTGAAAAGTGATTTTTTTTCTCATAACCAATACCAGAAAAAAGTAAGTCCTTGGCTTATGTGCTCTGTTTATTTTTACTGTAACAATACATAGATAGATATGGAATTCAGTGCATTAGCAGCAAAGAGAGTCTCCTTGCTATAATATTTTAACTCTGTATTTGAACGTTTTGCAGAAGATATCTTTGAAAGCTTGGGATTTAAAACTGTATGGTAAATAAGTTATTTTTACCAACAGTTACAGAATTTAGGAGTTGCTTGATTTTAGACACTCTGTTTTGTCTAAAGATACCATGAAACAAGAGATTCTGGCTGTTTTCTCCATTCGCCATTATCAGTCTTCCCAAACACATACTTGGAAGAAAGTGTCAGAGTTTTTTTGGTTTTTGAGGTTTTTTTGAAAGTGGAGAGGAGGAAGCAGTTATTGCTGGGTTTAAAGACTGGATTCCTCCTCCCCTCATCAAGGATGCATCTGTTGTTATAGTCATTTTTGCCTTGCTGAAAAGGACCTGGAACTGGTGGCAAGCTGAAAATGAGCCAATAGTGTAACCTGTGATCATAGATAAAGCAAATCTCATGCTGGCTACATTAAGTGTACAGAGAGTAGAACAAGAAAAGTTATTATCCCTCTCTGCTTAGTACTGGTAAGAGGTTGGAAGAATGTGCTTGGCTTTTCCCTCCATAGTTCAAGAAGGCTGATGAGAAGCAGGAGAGGGCTCTGGTCGGCCACCACAGCAGCTGGAGCCTAAAGCAGGTGACTTGCCGGAGTGCTTGAGGGAGCTGGATTTGTTTCATGTGACAGGTTACGAGGTAGGGAAAGATCTAATTGCAGCCTGCCACTGTCTGAAAGTGAGTTACAAAATCTGTGGAGAGAGACTCTTCAGAGGGTGTAATCAGAGACAACAGCTGCCAAAAGCAGGTTTGGATGTTCAAACTGGACATCAGTAATAACTTCTCTGGGAAGCCAGTGCACTGGGGTGGGTTTACCAGATAGATGGAAGAATCTCAAAACCTGAGAGTTGTCAAGGCATTACGAAGCAAAGCCATGGCTTTTCTGTGATTCATTACATACATTTATGTATACATAGTGAACAGCAACAGTATGGTGAGAAGCAACTAGCACTTCTTTCCCCAGTCAAGGTGGTTGTCTTGCAATGGAAATAATCCCCAAAGAAAGACAAAGTCCCAGCAAGAGGGACTAAAAGAAGAGCCAACTGATATCGGCTTGTAAATTCTACAGCAGGATTTGATTTCCTATGAAGTGTTGACGCAAGTTTCTGTACGACATGCAGAAAGCTGGAGGTGGGGTGTATGAAAGTGTAGATATTAGAAAGGAAGAGATTCCTTTGTTTAACTGGGTGTTAAGTGGGATTAAATCTCTTGTGCTCCTCCCAAGAATATTAAAAGGAGGATATATGGCTTTTATAACTCTCTTTCTTACACTCTTCTCCTCGGTTTGTCACCTACCTTTTGTGCATTGAAATTTACAGTTCCTAAAACTCCATGGACCAAATTTATCAGTAGCATTTTTTGTGAAAATATGTGGAGTTTCAGTTAAGGTTTTGATGTGACATCAGTTATGGAAATACACAGACAATGATGCATTGTAAAACAACAATGCAAATTATATCAACCTGCTTATGGCCTTGTTGTTTAGGGTGTTTATTGTTGATTTCACCTATAACAAAAATCTTACAGGGCAGGGGGGAGACAGAGATTAGTAAAAAAGTAAAATTTTTCCATGATGAAAATTGGCAAAGATTTTTTCCTGGGCCTGAAATGATTTACCTGAAAATGAAGGCACTAATAAAGCCACTTCTGAATGGAAGATCTTATTTTAAAAAAGCATTTTCAGATTATTTTTCCTGGGTTTTATACCATGTTCGTTTACCTTTATAAATATGAAAACATTGGCTATATTAATTTTTTTAACAAATCTTAAAAAAACCCCTTAAAAGCAGCTAGAATATAGCATTAATAAAATTGCTAAGTGCACATACACAGTAACCTCTCTCTCATAATGTTTTATGCATTTAATATTGTATTGAAATTAATGGAGCTTTCCCATGGATTCATTAGTTGCCTGCATTTGATAGGAATGCTCCATTTATTCTAATCAAGCATCTCTGTCAGAATTTCACTTCCGCTCAAAAAAATGAAAAATTCTCCATGGAAAGGAAGTGAGCCAGGTCCCAGGTTTGATAGATATGCTCCACTGACTATAAGGGAACCAGGTTTTATACCTAAATTTGTCTACATAGCAGATGCTTGTGTCTGCAACCTCCCACTGCAATACAGTTTTAAGGATGCCCTTTCCTAAATAACACCAGTTTCCATTAAATTCCTCCCCTGTTTACTTTGTGATTTGAATCAATCATTTATAGTTCAAGACTTCAGCTTGTAAAAATTGGGATAATGCAAGTAGCATCAGGTTAAAACAGATATGTAGAGGACATAGCTCCCAGCTTTCCTTACTCTTGCTGCTTGAATATATACAAAGTTTTTTCCAATTTTTAGCGTCAGAAACTTTACAAGACCTCCCTCAAATCTCACACCCCCAACAATGCAGACTCACATTTCCTTTCTCATGGAAGAGGGGAACATCTACTTTATAAGATACAGATAGCCGCTTGCTTGCTTACTTTGGCCATGCTCTGAACCAGCTGGCTTAGCAACAACTGTAGCTGAGAGGCTCATTAACCAAATTAGCACAAGGCTGAACAAAACATCCTATACCAGCTTGAACGTAGGGTTGGACTGATGCTGCATATGGAGCTGGCTTGCATGTGAGTATTTCAGAGCACAATTCGGACATTTATGACACTTTCTAAGTAACTGTACAGAAATACCTTTGACAGTGGATTGACTTCATCAGGAAAATTTGTTTCTGTAAAAGCAATTTGTATCTGAAAGTAAGCTGTAATAACTCAGTCATCAATGATACTGTCTATTCACACTGCCTTCAACAGCTCTGCTTCTAGTTCTCTTCTTAAGAACCTGAGCTAACAAAAAATATAGCCAGATCATTTAATTTAGTGATGAGCTGCAATAAAAGAATATTTCTTACAGCAATTCCACACCAAAAAAAAAAAACAAACAACAAACAAAAAAAACCCCAAACCAATCCCACACACTTCTACATGTCAAGGAAAATAAAGCCAGAAAAGTGAGTTGAGTGGGGGATACTGTGTTATTTACATCCACACTCTGACAATGCATGGCATGACTTACGAAAAAGTGCATGACTTTAAAAAAAATGCTCATGNTCCCGTCAGGTAGTTATAGAGAGCAATAAGGTCTCCCCTCAGCCTCCTCTTCTCCAGGCTAAACAACTCCAGCTCTCTCAGCTGTTCCTCACGGGGCCTGTTCTCCAGCCCCTTCACCAGCTTCGTTGTTCTCCTCTAGATTCGCTCCAAAGCCTCAACATCCTTCTTGTGGTGAGGGGCCCAGAACTGAACACAGTTTTTGAGGTGCGGTCTCACCAGTGCTGAGTACAGAGGGAGAATAACCTCCCTGGACCTACATGCCTACTCTAATTGAAGGACAATCACTGTAGATTTACCATATTGATAAAATTACTCTGATTGCTTTAAATATTTAGACATATGCTCTTTTTCATCTACAATGCTTTATAAGTATCCTTACGTGATTCTTTATTCTTACTAGTGGTTCTACTACACCTTAGTATAATTCTGTTGCTTGTAGAAACGTGTTATCTTGTATCTGGATGTATTCTGTAGCATGAACAAATCACAAAATAAACAGATTCTAGCAGATTGGTGTTTAGGTATCTTGTACTACGTATAGCTCTTACAGCTGAATGCTTTTTACATTGTAAAGGGAAAAAATATATTAAGAAGAAACCAAATATCTGGAGCATTAATCAATGTGTACCATAATCATAAGGGATTTGTTTTAGTCCCAAAGGCTAAGAAGCAGAACACTTCCATGTGCACCTACACATACTTTGTTTAAACTGTGAACTCAGAGGAAAATAGAAACAGGGTTGACTTCAGCAGTTTCACAGTCAAAACTAATGGTCTTATTTCACCGTGCACAAAAAGTCTACAGTATAATAGAATTTAACACATATCAAACCATCCATAACATTGCCTAACAACAAAGGCCTTCTAGAACTATTAATATCCTATATGCTGTTTACTGGATCCCATGAAGAGCACAACTACCACAAGGCAAGTAATCCATTACCTAAGGATGTCATCTGATTTACACTGGAGCTAAGGGATGCATTTCCTAATTGTCTATGAGAAGTGTATTGCATTCCTATTTCATCATTGCAGGCAGAGAAAACAATCAAAGTCTCCTTTATGCTCTCAAATATTCAGACGATTTAAGTTTAGGATATTGTGATGGTGTAGCTTTCAGAGACACGTTTTTATGTGGAAAATTAACAAGCTCTAAACTGAAAGGCAGATTTTAAGACACATATGGCAAAGCAGGAAAGACAAGTGTGAGGAAAGGGAGTGAAATTTTGCAAATGAACCTATTAACCCCTAAAGCATTAACATGGAGGATGTCTAGTCTGGAAGATATAATGTGTCAGAATAGAGATTTTTTTTGTTGTGTGTGTAAATTTTTTTTAATTAGTGGGGTGGGGAAGGGAGGGGTGAGGAGATGACCCAGAGAAGACTTCCAAGACGAGGGAGAGAGACAGAGAGAGTGAGAGTGAAGATGGTAATCTGTCCTGGGCCCAAAGCCATCAAACCAGGTGGCAGAAATTGGTTTCCTGATGACAGGAGGGCAAACCAGCCAAGGAAAGTCCTCTTCTTCCCTTAGTAAGAGGTCAAAATAGAAGGCTGACATGGGAAAGTAGATATGTTATTGCTGGGAGTTTTATCAAGAGCTTGCTACCTTGCTACTCTGGGGAAAATGCTGTTCTCTCTTGTGCTAAGCTTGTGCTTCGCAGCTCTCTTTCCTTCCCTTCCCTCCTGCGTAGCAGAAGCTGCTTTCTGCAGGGGAAGCAATGGGGAGCTCCTGCTAGTGGGACCAGTGCCAGGACACTCAATGCTTGCCCTTTGCAAAGAAGCAAGAACAAGTCCGAAGAGTAGAGTGCACAGGACTTGGCTGTTTCGCCACGCACAAGGGAACAGCACGGATGCAAGTATTTAAGCATAAGACCCCTGTACAAATCTCATATTCTTCCACTTCCATAAGGACAAGATCTGCCTTGGATGGAAACCAGCCAGACCCCAAACCCACTTTAATCCTGTTTATTCAGAGAAGTTGTACTGGAAGGAGACGATACTATTGCACAGTGCAATCTGTCAAAAAATTCTTCACCAAGGAAAACACATTCACTGTGATGCTCAGAGGGGACTTGCACATTCTTGTTTTGGGAAGGGAAAAAACATCACAACATGTTCCATAAACTGAACAAGGCTTCTCTTAAGGTAACGGGAACAACAGGTGACTCAACAGCCTGGTCCCAAACCAAGAAACATTTCCTACTGTAATAGCTGGATGAAGCACAGGGCCCCAGATACTACCTTACACCTAATAGACTCCTGTTATGCATCAGATGTTATATATTTATGTACTACCTATCTGATCAGAGTCTTGCCTCAAGCTACTTTCCCTTGACGCATCAATATCTCCCTCATGTTTTACAAGCCTGCTTCTCTTCCAGCTCATCAGCCCAGTGCTCTTTTTTCATTCATGGGTTGGGAGTTTTATTAACTGACCCATTTCTCCTGCTCAGACATCACAACCCTCACTCACAATTCAAGTTCAGGGCTGTAACATTCAAGTTTTTGCACAGCAGATACACAGGCTCAACAGGCAGATATTAGATCATCCTTCAAAAGTAAAAATATGCAAGTAGAATATTCATATACAATTTAAGGTGTTTAAGGCTGGCTACAGAACTTACACAAACACTTCTCAGATAGATGATTCACTAGTTATCAGCAACTTTGTCCAGACATAGCTTGCAAAGGTGAGGTACTTACTCTTCCTAGTCCGTTATTTAAAGAAATGAAAAACTGACATCTTTTTTTCAGACTGTTAAAATAAAATAAAATCTACTCTGAAATATATGGCTTGATTACAATATCTGGCCTACCTGTACCCACAGCTGGGCCTGAGAAGAGACAGATGTTTTCCACCTTCAGCCTCATTGCAGACCATTTGAGGTTCTTGAAAAATGTAATAAGGCTACTTTTTTCTCTTGATTTGCACTGAATCACAAAGAGTTGCCCTAACAGCTTGAGCCTGTTGCATTATGCTGCTGCTGTAGCCACAACTTTTCTCAGTTACTCCCACTTCTGATACATTTCTGAGCACTTGAATTTAAATTTTAGACACAGATGAACAGTTTAAACTGAGAAATGCAGCTCTGCAAAGGCACAGAAAGCCCACTATGCACTTGTTGAACATCTTTCCTAACAGATCAGACAGATTCTTCTCCTGAACACTTCTCTCCCATGAATCGGTCTGCACTTTGAGACCGCAGTTCTCCTTTCAGGTTGGGATGCCTATTTAAAAATAAATCCTTTAGGACAGAGAGTAAAAACTACTATCCCAAAGCAAAGTGGTTCCTCTAGGACACGGAGCTGTACCAGCAAGTGCTAGCAATCACCTCCACGGGGATCCTTGGTACTTTCTCCCAGCTACTTAACCAATTCCTTGCACCAGCATATTTCACCCCATCTCCTGTGGGGGCCAGCAGAGGACCCAGGAGGAAAGCAGGATGAACAGGGACCTGTTTGGGCACTGCTGCTTTCCTTGGAACCAAGGAACATGCTCTTTCCCCCTTCTGCACCTTCCTAGTCACTTGTGCCCCTGCTGAGCAACCAACTCAGCTGGGCCTTGTTGCAGACATCCTGCCTTCATGAAGGAATTATCTCCCAGATCATGGTCCTTAATATTTTCCTTGTTTGTAAACTTCCCTGGGAACCAGCCAGGATTAAAAACATCATATTAAGCATTCCATCAGTCTGCCATACTTGTATGTCAGTGCTGCAACACTCCAGATATGATTTAAAGTTCTTGTTTCCATTTTATATATTTAAGCCAGGTCTTTTTTTTTTTTTTTAGCTGGTGTAGATCTACCTACAGTTATGCTGGCAAGGAACACAGCCCATCAATCTTGTACTGCATAGAAGTTGGTCACTTGAAGTAAGCACAAAACCTCCCAGTTAAACAGGAAGCTCCCTCTTTTTTTGCATATTTTCGAGGTTACTCTCCCACATAATCTACATAGACTTTATGCAATTCCCTTCTCATTTGTTAGTGTGCAGACAACAAGAAAATGGAACGTTACACCAAACTTAAACATCAAAGCACAGATGCTTTCCTAATTAATCTAGAGGGCTTGTGACAAGAAATCATAAGGTTTGCGTTTGAATTTGGTACACTGCTGTCTCAATCAAAATATAAAGGCTTGCTTCCAATATGCTGCTCTTTAAGAGGTACCAAGTACAACACCCTATTTGTTTTCCTGTGCAGCATCACTGTGTGAAGTCCCACAGAAATCAGTTGTAAAAATGCCATTCATTTCCACATAGTTAACAGTAACAAGTTGGTGCAGATTACAGATTCACCAAGTCAGTTTGCAAGCTGTTCTGAACATGCTTTCAGAGAGGCACACTGATGTATTTTAGCACTCCAGCATCTGGGGTGACTCAATCAAAGATTTTAAAAATCCTACCTATTCCAAGTTTATTACTCCATATAAATGCAAACAGTAGTTAATTAAACCACCTCTGACAATTTCATTGCCCTTCTAATCATGCTTGAGCGCTATTCAGAATTTTGAGTGAAGCAGGTTCACTACTGAAAATAAAGGCTAACACATAGATAAGCAAATTAATTACTTGAAATCAATGTGTTGCAATTCTTAGGGATGTGGTATTAATTTTTTTGTACTAAGGTACAGAAAATCAATTACAATATTTTTGAACTTCAAAAATTTAGCCATTTTGTACCAAAATTGTTGTGGCTTTCTTCCCATTATTTTTCTATTAAAATGTTTAGGTTATCCAGTCAGAGAGCAGAAGCAAAGTGATCATCACATGCCATGATTTATTAATAAAAAATAGAGGAGTTGTAGCATACAGTTTGTGAACCATTCTTCCTGGAAAAATTATTCATTCAGACTATTTGGTGAATATTTATGCATTACAAATACATTCACAGATCTCAAGGATGATTCACTTTTGACCTGTGAATAAAGAACAAGGCTAAATTAATCTTGTTCTCAATTCACTTAATAAAATTAAACTCCACCAAAGTACTTCAGTTTGATTTATAAAGCTTTTAGAGTATAACATTTTGTGAGACAGTTACCCAAGACACTACCTCTTTCCTTCTGCAGTGCCACAGAGGAGATAGATACTGCATGGCTTGCTGGAACAGACCAATAACACAGCTCACCATTTCCAGTGAAGGTATTTTCACAGGCAGGTGCAGTAAAAGAGCATGCATTTCCCCCGTTAGTCTAGGAGAGTTTGAGGCCAGTTTATTCAACATAATTGCCAGGTTGAGATAATGTCAAGGAGCTGATATTTGTTTGTTCTGGTGCGGTTTTTCCTTCTCCCAAGTAAGAAGCAATAGGACAAGAAGAAATGGCCTCAGGTTATGCCAGGGGAGGTTTAGATTGGATATTGGAAAAAAATTCCTTACGAAAAGAGTGGTCAAGCATTGAAACAGGCTGCCTACGCAAGTAGTGGAGTCTCCATCCCTGGAGGCATTCAAAAAAGCGTGTAGACATGGCACTTCAGGATATGGTTTGGTACGCATGGTGATGTTGGGCTGACAGTTGGACTGAATGATACAGAGGTCTTTTAAAACTTTAGTGATTCTATGATTTTACTCTGTGATCCTTTTTTTAATCTACAGAAATCTTTAAAAATTATACACATGAATCCTGTCCTTGGGAAATTTGACTCAATGTCCTTCACAAACAAATATGCAATTACATGAATGTACAAATATTGCAGACTCTGGTAATGACACAAACTTATATTTGAGCCTCTTTATCTTCTGCTCATAACAACGTAATAAGCTCAGGTCTCAACTGCAATAAAAGTTAGCACCAAATGAAACTACTGTGCAGGCTATTTAATCTGCACCAATAGTTGTCCTCACAGAAGAGATACCAGTTGTCTTTCACGCTGTTTACAATAAACAAATTTATTATCTGACCTGGAATCATGGGATTCTTACAGTAGTAAATATTATACTTGGCACATACTTGCAGGATGATGACTTAAGTACTGTATTTATAGTTGGCGTATTATTCTACTAAGTTTGTGACCTATACCTTTGAACAACTTGCTGAAGTAAAACAAAACAAAAAGATCAATGAAAATATTGCTTTCCTAATGCTTTCTAGAAGAGAAGACCAAGTATCAAAATGGTCATGATGACAGACTAAATTAATTTATACAGTTTGTGCTTGTTGTCCCTGAAATATTGCTCCAAGCCTTGCAAAGCACATTCAGATGACTGGTGTCTTCCTTCATATATCTGTCTTCTGCTCAATACTATCAGGAACAAATTATAAGAAATTTTGCCAAGAGCTTATCCCACAACAAACCATCTGAAATAGGCTATAAATAAAATACCCGTGAAGGGATTCATAGATACATAGTAAAGGCTGCAATATACCTGAAAAAAAAAGTCATGGAAAACCAGCTACTTCTTATGGCTAAAACTGCAGGTGTGGGTACCAGAAACCTTGAGTTCCTACACATTTTGGTGACCTCTAATGAAAAATGCCTGACACACTTACTGGTTGTTTTTAGGGTGAAAAACACTGTTCGGGGCAACGGGTCACCTCAGGGCCTTGTACATAGCCCTCCACTGGATGTGTACTGCTGGGGCCATGGGGAGAGGTGCCCCAGGTGCCCTGCTCCCTGGCTGGGGTGGTGGGATGGGCCCTGGATGGGAATCCCTGCCCTACTGACCTCGGGGAGCCCTCAGTGCTTCAAAGCTGGAAACAGCTGGGCAGGTGGATCAGGATCAGCTGCTGAGCATGCCTGGCACTATCACAGTGCTGCATATGGAAGTTTCACCATCCATATACAAGCAAGCAGATGTATTTTAAGCAACTTTGGGAAGTGCAGTAAGTGTTTCATTAGTTCTCCATAGGAAAAGTGTTATCTTTGTGTAATTAACCACAAAAGCTATTTATAAGTATATTAAGGCAGTGGCTGAACTGGTTATGTCAAGTGACAATGTGTAATTAAAAATCTTAGAAATAATCATGTCTCTCTACTTAGCTGGTTTATTCAGGTGTGAGAAGTGCCCACTCAGAACTTCTCTCATTGTACCCAGTAGCTTTCTGGCCTTTTGAATTTAGGATATTTACAAGTTTTCATACCATTAAACCTTTAAAGTATATTTCACCTCCAGCAACAAACTATAAGCCAACTTCATATACTGAAGTATGGCACCTTGTTTAGCAAAATTGTGGCAATACTTTCTAAGTCTTAAAGAAGACTCCACCCATTTAATAACAATTAATCAATACAGAGTTATTAAAGAAAGTGACAAACCATTATAGAAATAATAAATTCTCTGCTTGTCAATGGATCTGGCCAGTATTAAACAAAAAATGGGAATTATAAACTGTATGGTTTCATGCATTGCTGAAAAGTCTGTGAACTAAGTTTGCAGGTGAGGATTACAGTATTAATCAACTGGGGTAAAAAAACCCACATAAATAGCATGACATGTGACTAAGCCCAAATAATTTACACTTTCTGAGACTGATGTTCACTTTTAGATATTCAGTTGTTTTTTTACTTACTGCTTTATATGTTCTCTTCTGTCCAGCATGTTTTCTGATTTGTTCTCCATTAGGCCCAGTTTCAACATGCATGGAATAGATAATATCAAAGAAATCTTCTACAACGGCTACCCGCCGTAAAGACAGCTTCTCATCTACACCTACTCCATCCTGAAAAGACAAAAAGAAAAAAAGGAGAAGTAAGGAGGACAGGATGGACACATAAATGATAAACATGGGATGCATTCTTCTTTTTTAGCAGGGAGTTAAAGACCCTTCCACTGAGACCTGAACGTCATCCACCCTGTGAATGACAAAAACAGTATTGTAGGAAAGCTGTCTGATCAGATGGATCCCATGGACCCTTGCAAGCAGTTCATTTTGACAAGCCAGGGCATTTGGTCTCCTGACAGAAAGTGGTCATTTACTCCAGTGTTTAAAAAATAAAAAGTGTCTGTTTCTTTCTCCAAATGCACAAACAAGACTCAAAGGCAAAAGCAGCCCCAAGCACATGGCACAGAAATGCATTATGCAGTTGTTAATAAGAATGCAACAATTCTTTTATCCTTGCATTCCCCTCCCAGTAAATCTGTACCTAGCAAAATATTTAATAAGTTTTTAATTCACAGGTGACAGAGCTGACTGTAATAATGAATACAAAGGATATCGATATAAACAATTTACCTCCACAAAACCTGCTTGAAAATACACTACCTGAATAAAAGAGTGTTTTCAAAATTTGTGATTTTTGCATGCAGATGTCCAGTTGGAACAAGTGACAGAACATTGAGGACACCTACCATCTGATTTTCAAAAGTGATAGTGCCATGGTAATGGTTGGACTCGATGATCCAGTGGGTCTTTCCCAACAAAGTGATTCTATGATTCTATGGTAGCTGAAGACTTACAAAGAGATACAGTCCCCAGTGTCTTTGAAATTAATCAGTGCTGTTCACTTCCTGCCTTTTAAACAGGATCATCCCTATGGGGGGTAGCAGGGGAAGGTGTTTTATAACTGTGTGTAGATTCAGTTCTAATGAAGGTGCAGGAACCAGGACTCATGGTTTTCCAGAGCAGACATCTATCAAGCAGGCTGTATTTAGCAATACAACGTAAGTATATGAAGAATAAGATAAGAACGGCAAATTCACTTGTACTCCAACACAGTATTTGAATTTAGACCTCTGGAGGCAGCAGTGCCTCCTAACCTTCAATATTTATTTTAAGCAATAAGGGCACCCTAAACTTAACATATTTGATAATACCATTACTGCTGCTGTAATTTATGCCACAACAAAACTGATTTACACTGACCCTTTTGTGACAAAATGCATGCAATTAAGGCTGTGTTAACCAAATAAGGACAAAATATAAGGAATAAGAAGAAAATAATTATGTAAGACTCCTAGTTGCCATCCCCCTGCCCACAATTTCTTGCTAACCCATTCCAGCACATTTATTGAATGTGAACAATCACAATCTATTTTTCTCACTGCCCCTAATTTTTTTTCAACCCACTTACTGGAAAGAACCCAAATAATACCAATGGCTCCAAAGAATGCCCCAGGGTGACACACAGGAGCTCTGACACATTCCCAGAACCGATGGAGAAAACGTCAGTGCCTCTATAGCATCACTTTCTAAATGTACATGATGCCAAATTATATCAGGCTAGGAGCTGTTGATACATCACCAGCCAGAGGAGTTTCATCCTGTCCAGCTCCATCATGCCCAAACTTTTTCAGAGTTCCTTCCCCAAAGCTCCATGGACCCTTCCAACTGCCCAGGTTGTGCTCATTATCCCCAGGAGACAGCTGGACCAGGGCAGAACTCCCACACGAGTGATGAGATGACTTGCCACAGTCATGATGGAAGTAACCGTGTTGAGGATTCAAGGTGGACGAAGGTGAGGAACTTGCAATGCAGTCTCCACTTCAAGTTAAACCCTCAAAGAGTTCAGCTGGGAATAGTTGCTCTGAGAAGGTGCTGAGTCTCCCATCCCATGAATAGTCCCCAAAATATCACTAACCACCAGTTAAAAAATTTTGTGGCATCATGACAGGTTCTGTAACCAGCATTATTAAGAATTTACTTGGTACTGCCCACCACCATTACCCGCTATTTTAAGAAATGCTTTAGAAATGGGGCCAACGTGAAATCCAGATCTTTGCAGTTTTGATCTTTAGGGGAATTTATGTGAGCTCAGGGGGGTGGCAGGGGGGTGGCAAGGGGGATCTTCACTCATTATTTTCTCACCACCCAAATGGCATGGTGGGATTTTTAATGATTTCAAACACTCTTATGGTCATGACAGTGATATCTCAAGCTGCTCTCTGAACACTCAGAAGTTTATAGTGTTGATTAACTGATAAAGATTTAATCTGTTTATTACTAATGAGTTTTGTTTTAGGAAATTTCCTACAAGGGAGCACTCCTTTTCAATGCATTACAGCAACCTGAGATGCAACCTCAGCAGAGCTGACAGGTGTAAGCACTATGAATACGTTCAAGAACCACAGAATCATAGAATGGTTTGAGTTGAAACGGACCTTCAAGATCATCTAATTCCAATCCCCCTGCCATGGGCAGGAACACCTCACACGAGATCAGGTTGCTCAAAGCCTCATCCAACCTGGCCTTGAACATCTCCAGAGATAGGGCATCCACAACTTCTCTGAGCAATCTATTCCAGTGCCTCATCACCCACACAGTAAAAAAATTCTTCTTCATATCTAATCTAAACCTACCTTGTTTTCAGTTTAAAATCATTCCCCCTCGTCCTATCACTGCACTCCCTAATAAAGACCCCCTCCAAAGCTTTCTTGTAGGCCCCCCTTCAAGTACTGGCAGGCTGCTATAAGGTCTGCCTGGAGCCTTCTCATCTCCAAGTTGAACAATCCCAGCCTGTGCTCCAGCCTCTCTTCATCTTTCTGGCCCTCCTCTGGACTCACTTCAACAGATCTGTGTCCTTCCTGTGCTGAGGACTCCAGAGCTGAACACAATACTCCAGGTGAGCTCTTGCAAGAGTAAAGTAGAGGGGCAGAATCACCCTTTTGAGAAACTCCAAAGGAAACTCATTCTGCTGATTTTGGTTGCCATAGCGTGCAGAGCTCTTTTTCGCTGGTCCTTCTACCCCCCTTTCTGGATGCTGATACCCAAAGACAGGTAGGCATGATGGGGGTGTGTTCATAAAGCTGCATTTCTCTATCCATCTGAATGGAACAGTAAGCATTGCTATTACTTCTGAAAATATAAGAAAGTAAAACCCGCACAAACTCTCTGTCATGTCTCCTAACTGAAGTGCCAAAATTGTACACAAACTTTTCAAATCTTCTTGGTCAAAAGGGGAAGGAAAAAATGGTTTAAACTGAGTGGAAACTGCTCCAAAAGAAGACAGTACTATTCCGTAACATCCATACTTCATCATAACTTTGCCTGTTGGCCTGGACCTGACTAGGTAAGGCTTCATTCTGCTTGTTGTTGCATAAGCCAAAAAGGCCGACCATGTTTCAGAAAGCCTACAGCACTGCAGAAGCTTCTGGGTTGATGCGAGTAAACTGTGCAGCTTATCTGGCAACATGCAGTGCTACTCAGAGATGTAACCCTTAGCAGCAGAAGCACTAACTAGATGAGTAACTTCAATAAGGTAGCTACTTACTGAAACACTTGATATTCCAATACAGATATCCCAATAAGTAAAAAGCTGGGCAAGTGATACAACCCCAAATCTCCACCTAAATCAAAGTCTGTGAAGTGGACACAGTTGTATCAGCCTCTGCTGCCATATGCCATTACACTACACTTTTACCCTGAAATTTCTATTTGATAAAGGCATTAACAAACTAGCTCTACTTTATAAGCCAGCTTTGGGTAAAAATTTTCACAGTTCCTAAGGGTATATTTTTTAGCCTCAACTAAGGCTAAAAAGAGACGAATGAGGGAATACATGATAATGCTATTCAGATGTCTGAAAGGCTATGAAATGTCCACAAGGGACAGGACACATAATAGGCTTAAACCACAGCATAGGAGATTTACATTATACATTAGGAAAAACCTACTATTGATGTAGATAGTCAAGTACAGTAATAGTTTGCCTGAGGAGGCTGTGGCATCTCTGTCACAGGAGGATTTTGAGACCAGACTAAGCAAATATCTGTCAGGGGCAGTTCAAATAAATCCTGTCTTGGACAGACTTGATATTGAGTTCCTTTTTTGATAACTCTATGACTGAAAAGCTTAAATGACACTTTCAAAGCAACTTGGGTACTAACAACTCTAGAATAGCAAGAAGGATATTTATAAATCACTGGAGTGGTTTTAGGACTTTCATTCGTCATGACAAGAGCCTAAGCTCCAGTTTTTCAAAAGCGAGTTAGGAATGGAAGCCTCACTGAATGTTTCACTTCAAAAATGGAACTTAGTCTAAGTCAGTCTAAGTTTCATCCCCCTTATTCCAGCCATCACAGAGGTATGCCCCCATCCTAAACCAGTTGTCTCAGATTGCTCCCTGGTCAGCATAAACACAGCTACTGCCAAAACAAAAGTCATCCTTAGAGTCACAGGAATGGTTTCAATCTCCACCAGGAAGAAGTTACTTTTTTTTACTATTTGCACTGCAAGTTTTCCTGTTTACACTTGGTTTCATGTTTATTCAGTGTTCTGATGCTCCTCGGATACAAATAAATACATGTTTCTGTTCATTTTCAGCTATACAAATTTCACTGGCACTCTGAGATTAAAGCTGTTTGTTTGATTGTTTTCAGATATATACACAAAGAATAAATTTCTGAACAGAAACTACTTTTTTTTTACAGAGTTGTACACCTCTCTAAGTGCTAAGGATCCCTTTGAACAGGGACTGCTGAGGAGAGTCAGTTTCTTTTACTGAGGGGAAATCTACAGGGCTAATGGGATCAAAGCCAGGGAAAAGTTTGCCAGTGAAGGGAACAGATAAAATTCTTAGTGAGATGATCAATTAAATGGAAGCCGGTCATTTTTATAGTTATTTTGGAAAAAAAATAAAACAAGCCTTTAAAATTAAAGCCTCTGAAACAGAAGTGCTTGCAGCTCATTGCTTGAGAACACCTACACCATCTCATGCTGAAATTTCTTGGGGGAAACAGGTCTCGTAAGACACTCTCTTGATTCATGAGTGAATAGAACTATCAGCATCTTTACAGTGTTTGAAAAATATTCCTATAAACACATGGCAGATGGAAATAGAAAATAAAAGTAAAGGCTTGGTTGGTGGCTTTATAGAAAATGTTCAGGTCTATAAAAACCTCTGTCATGAAAACATCAAAGCCAAAACATTAGGAATAGATGTTTATAACGCTGAACCTAAATATTTTATTACATAACATAAATGACACAGAAATGTAAGACTGCTTTGAATGCAGAAATATGATATGTAACAACCTTCTGGTATACACTAGTTCCGACTATGGCAGAGGTATAGCACATTTGTGCCACCACATCTCTGCTGACTAGTATTGCCTTTTGCAGTCCTGATGACGCATTTCCCCTGGATGGGAAGAAAAGTCCTTTGCTGACTTAAATAGTGGGCTCTAAATTAACTATATCCTTACAAAAAGGTTTGCATGCAAACCCTTGCTTTGTTAGCTTATACACAGTGAGCTCCCAACACATTTGTATGAAGACATTTCACTCTCTTTGGATTCAACAATGGAAAATTTTGTATTGCAACTATTAGGAGTAACCAATGGTAGCTTATGCATAATATAAGCCTTATATACCTGTCCAGAAAAGGAAGTTAAAATAAATTATCAGAGTGAAAATACCATTATACATTATTTCCTTTATCTGCTTGTGTCAGTAACTGTAAAATATTAATATTTTAAAAGAGAGATGACCATTTTAGAATGTCTTTTACTCCTATAGAAATGAATAAGTTTATTTTTATTAGCAGACTGATTTGAATTCCCAAGTTATTAGTACATAAATTTGAATATCTAACTAATTCCTGTCAGTACAGTACAAATCCATAGCCGATCAAAAGTTACTAGCATTTGATAGCTATTATTAAGCTGCCTAAAAATAAATAAATTGATCATTTCTATCCAGTTTCTAATGGAAAAATGCATGTAACAACAAAAGAGGCATTAATTATTTGATATTTATAGGTTCTGCTACTCATATGTTTGAAGAGCAAATCTCATCTTTTACCAGCAGATGGAGATAGGAAAAATCAGTTATACTAAGGCAGATAGATACACATCAGAACCATTTCCAGCTGACAAGTCCCCTTCTCCTGTATCTCTTGGACCAGTCCAAATGATGAAAAGCACCAAAACAAAATCTCTGTCCACAAACAGTAAGAGATGAATGCTCACTGCCATGTAGGTTTACAAGATCCCACCTAAAACAAGTGTCCTACTGAGACATTTCAGGAGAGGCCATCACCTGGTGTGAATCCTTAGCTCCACTACATTAAGCTCAAGGAATTCAAGAAAACAGGTGGTGAAACTCACTTCCCGAACTGCAAAGGGAATGTCTGTCAGCTTTCTTTCCTTGTAAAGTGGACCTGGAAATTATTTCATGTTAGACAAGACTCTTAGAGGTCCCCTCAGAGGCCCCTTTGGCATGAGCAGGATAATAACCTAGCCAGTGGTCTCTGAGATTAATAGTTAAACCTCTTGCCATATTGCGGAGAGTGAACACTCTCCTTTTCAGTCTTCCTCAGAAATGTGGATAGATGGGCAGACCTGTCATCATCAGTATCAGTGCAGGTTAAGAGCTTTGAAATGAAACATGGAACACGTCTACTACCTCTTACCTTTTCCTGTTGAAAATAATTATGGATGTGGGAGGCAAGAGATGATTTTAAAAAGCTACCTCAAGATCAAATGCACTCAGAGCCCTGAAGGAATGGCAGGGAAGACCTCAGTGAGGCATACAAGGCAGAGCCCTGGCTGCAGTTCACTCTTCATAGCCCAGAGTCACTTTGTAATTGAGGTCTCAATACTGTTTTCCCTCTGCACACTAATACCTGATTAATTTTTTTCCTTAGGTGTTTAAACATTTACACAACCATTCCAAACAAAAACTGGTCACATGATGAAACACATTTCACTGTTTGTGAAGCTTGCGTCTGCGGGCTCACCCAACACCAGAAGCTGCACCTACATGAGCAATTGGGGCACCACAGGAGCAGTGGATATGTAGGGCAAAGGAGTTTATATCAGGGAGATGATTCCACATTATACGTATTTCAGGCTGGTCCTAACCTCATCCCCTCCATTGGACACCCACTTCTGGTTGCAATCCAGTAGGTATGCACCTGAAATTCCAGTTTTGTTCCACCAAAAAGAATTGAGTTCATGCACTAAAAAAACACTGCAGTGTGAAACAGAGCATAGTGAGCATGGCAGGAGCCTTGTTTCAAAGCCACATTTCTTTTCTGAACTAGAATCTCAGTGTAGTGTAGTCACAGTTTCCTTAGTAAGGTAACAAGATGGGACTTTTTACACATGCACACTGGGATGAGCATTATCCAAAACAATGAGGATAATATTTAGGTATCCAGCTCAGGGACACACACTGTGCTATGTGACTGTGGAGAGCAGAAAGAAGCCAAATAAACCATCTGATGTGAAAACCATATATGTCACATTACACCCTCTACCTGCCTTCCTCTCCAGAAATTCCTGCCTGCTTCACCTGTTACAATGATAGATGATGTTTCCATCATTAAATGCACAGACTTTTTACGGCTGGCGTTTCTTTGCTTTTGGGTGGGTTTTTTTTGGTTTTTGAGTTTGGTTTTTTTTTAAAATTAATGCTATGCTCTGTCTACAAAAGTATGTTAGGTTGGTATATTTAATAGGAAAAACCAACCCAGGCACTAAACACAAAGTATGAGAAATTCCAATTGAACCAAAGCTAGAATTCGACAGAGAGAAAGGAAGAGAACACATAAAACCTGCAGGTCAATTTCTAACACCAAATCCCCAAAATAATTCAGCAAATGGCATCTTTTTGTGATTCATTTCAACTTAGCTACAATTTACTAATGAATTAATTATTTAAAAATATCTTAAAAATAGTTTCTTGATTTTAGGCCATTTCTTACTATTTTTTTTCAGAAGTCTATATTTTAAAAGATAAGCACAATAATTCATTTTTTTTTTATAACCAGATTGTAATATTTTGTATTCCCTGAAGGATGCTGTCTCTTTTCTAGTGGGTTAGTTTTCTACTAGAAATAATTAAGTTTTCACTTTGAAGATTTTTTTTTTAAAATATCCACTACAGTTCCAGAAATATTCAGCACAGCTAATAAATCTAGCCAGGGCATGAAGGATGCCTGAACTGAGGAGTAATGCAACATAGCCAAATTTAACTGAAGTTTTTGTTTGAGCTCACATTAATGATCAAAGTTTTAATGCATTTTTTCCTTTTGGATCAGTCATTAGAGGATTCATCTAGGTATGAAGAATTTCTACCAGAATTTTCTGTAATTGTGTGAATTCTAAGAAACTGAAGTATTTAAACTTACAAACCCCCCAAGACTACAGTTCTATCAGGAAACAGGACAAGGTATGTGAAAATCCATCCTGCTAAAGTAACATGTTATTCTTCTACTGAATATAGAGATAAGTACGAGGATAGATAAGTTTCTTCTAACTAAGACACACCAAAAAAAGTTCAAAGTAGAGATTCTGAGGCTGCTCGTAATCTTCCTGTGTACAGATTTCTTTAGTTGTTAAAAAAACCTAAACACACCATCAGGCCACAAAACAGGATAACAACCCAGTGAAGCACAAGTGACTACTAAGTGTACAAATACTGAATTACATTCCCTTTAAATACTATTTCATGTCTTTCTACTCTTCATATATTTTATAAGATAATTGTATCTGCCAAGCTGTGAACAAGACTTTTCCAGAGAAGATTGCAATGCCAAGCTAAATGCTTAGCAAGGAAACTACCTTTTCAGTCTCACAAGTAATCTCCTGCTGAGTATTTTGAAGGGAAGGAGACTTCAGCTGCCCACTCTGACAGCTCAGCTCACTGTACATTCATTTCCATTAAACTTAGTTTCTAAAAGTTACTAGCAATGACAATGCATACAAAACTTAGTTTTACTTTCATCTCAAAATAGACAGTTCTTTATATCTATATAGTACCTTGATGAGCATGAAAAAATATGCTTTTCCCAAATAAGATTAGCAGGATAAAACAACAACTTCTCTTCAAATACTTTTGACTGCAGGGTATTTTAAAATAAGCAAGTGTCAATCTTAGAGTGGACCTGTTTGGGCTTTTTTCCTAAATTATAATTTCTGGTATAGTCATCAGTTCAGCAAAACAAAATGGGTAAGCTACTATCTAAATGTTAACTCTTAACATTCCTGTCATGTTCCAAAAATGAATAATTTCACATTTATATTTTACGTGTGCTATACTTCACAGGTATTCACGCACCAGGGAAATGCAATGTAGATCTATAATGCCACCTTTTTTCAGACCGATGAAATGCAACTATTCTACACCAAAAGTAACCTAGGTCTAAAGTGAAACTTAAACGATGAGAACTCATTACCCCAAAGTGCTGTTTGTGAAATTAAATGTATGTTTTTTTATTGTTTTCCAAATAATCATAAGCCTCTGATGCAAGGGAGGTTGCAGAGGGAACATTTTTAATAAATAGCATGATATGCAAGTGCAAAGAGTTACAAATTATAACCAAGTTCCAAGAAGATACCGCACCATGGATCAGCACAGCTTAATGACAAAACTCCTAAAAAAATAATAAACTGTTTCAAAATTCTAGATAATTGGTAAAACAACTCAAAAAGTCAGGGGACAGGACTGATTAGGAGACTGCTAATGCGATGTCATGGTGTTGTGCCTTGATCTCTCAGTCCAGTTCCAGCAAGAGCTTTTGTCCCTTAAAGTTGCTTACACCTTCCACCTGCTGCCTACTGCAATGAAAAGCCCCAGGATGGCAGGGAGATGAAGTGTGTGACTTAATCTCTCCCATCGATGTTTCTGCAACAGCTGTTCACTTGCTTATACAAAATGAGTTCATGGTCTCAGCACAGTTCCCAGAGGACAGCTGTCTCTATGACCAAAACCACTGCTACAACAGACCATTAGGTGCCATTAATTGGTAACCTCATTAGCAACATCAGTAGAGACACTGGGGATCAGATGTTAAGCTGCACTGGTGCTGTACCAGCAGCTTACGGCAGGGACAGATGAGAAAACATTAGTAGCTTTCTATCACTTGTACTAAACCTCGGTGCTGATATAATCCATGTGCTGTTCCAGCAACCTTGCTTGCAAGGCAAAGCACAGAATAACAACAACTGTCCCCAGCTCCAGTGCCAAAAGGGATGGCAGTCTCCAGGGCATGCTGTTCTCCACACATGCCCTGTCTCTCTGACCACAGTACCAACGTACCTCACACATTGGAAGAAACCTGTTTGTTGCAGGGGACAAAGAGGCACTCCCAAAACTAAATACTCCTGAAGCAAAAACTAAGAGCCTCTAAAGGAGAACCCTCTAGGCTTCTACAAGTTCAAACAGACAGGGATTACAAAGGGCCTTGCTGTCATTGCACAGCTAATGCTACCTGACCACAGATACAGGTCAGATTAGTACAAAACTAAATGCATGGGTATACGCTTGGCAAACGGACTTCTATCTGCAGGCAGTTTTAGCAGTAGTGGTGTTATAGCCCTGATGATAAATGAACAGAAGCAAAGTAGGAACTGTAGAGACAATTAGGGTCTGTTCCCAGATGAAGCGGTATAACATCAAAAAGCAAAACGCTGAATGCACTATCTCTCCACGAGGTCTGAAACAGAAATAGCAAATGTCATGTCAGGTGTTGGCAACAAGATATTGGTGTAACCAGCAAATGCCATGAACCAGGTATCTAACCATGTTCTTCAGAAAAACTCACTATGAGGGGTGCCAAGGTTATCCTTTTAAAAATACATTTAAAAAAAGGGGGTTTTATCCAATCTCAGACCTGAGGGAGAGCTTATGCCCTTAAAAGTACCATCAAACTAAATTAGCTGGTAAACAAATATTGCCCTTTTTTGTATCAGTTTCATTAATATTTGTGTGTGTGTGCGCACATAAACCAGGTTTTACAAAATAAAATTACCTATAGCATACTCATGTGGGCCTATTTAACAACTTATTTGTAAGGTTTTTCTATAATTAAATTACATTTTCCCATTTCTTTTTTTTTTTTTTTTTTTCACTCTACAACAGTACTTTTCTCTCCTGGGCAAGCTGGGTAAGAGCAAGGGCCAAATGCAAAAACCTGCATTTCTGTAAGGAAGCACTCTTACAGGTAGTTAGTATCATTTACACCATTTTTTTCCACATTTTTTCTCCTTTTTTCCTCCCTTCCCCAACCATAAACAAAGTCCACAGCATGAAGAGGCCAATCCTTGCCAGCAGAACCAAGTTTTGAAAAACACTGCTCAACCATATGTTCAGTCCTGACCAGCATGATAGTTAGGAGGCTGACATCTGCAGATGGAGAGTTCATATTACCATTCAGCACAAACATGCTGCTACTGTACACTGAAGTCAATATTAGCCAGACTTTGCTTAGGAGAAATTTTCAACACTGGTCTGCAGTTTCACCTTGCCAATTAATCTTTGCTACAGTGCTGTAAATGAAACATATATCTAAAAAGAATCTAAGAGAGAAATAGTGGTGTTTTTTTCAAACAGGGAACCTTTATGAATCTAATCTCCTTTAGGAGGAAAATAATTCCATATGAAATATTATATTGAAGTTGCTTATGTGACAGAAAACACTTGCTAATGTAACACATGATGAACCTTCACAAACCCCTACCAATCTCTACTTGGACTGTCCGTTTAGGCACAAAGAGAATATAACCACCTAAAACAATCTCCTGAACTTTTTGAAGGCCCAGTAGACTCATCTTTTTTCTAAATAATTTCAAAATGCACAATAAGAGTGTGAGTTTTTCTTTATTTAATTAATAATCTTCTGCAAGCAGTGAGAATACTCTATTTAAATGTCTGTGGGAGTAATACTGGTTCTTCTTACAAAAGCAGTAAGATAAAATGCATTTTCTCTGCTACTTTTTTTTTCTACCCCCTGCTCCTCTCTCAGTCTATCTGCAGCTCCTTATGCAGTCCAAATAATTTTTTTCAGGGCTTAAACAGATTTATGGTTAGCAATTTCCACAGGGACAGTGTGCATGTTCTTTCGGGCATGTTCAGGCACCACACATCTGAGGGCTGGAAATCAAAATCTGTGTCTGTTCTGCCACTGGCAATGAAATTCAGTGGGTTCATGCCTCTTGTGTTCTTCACTCAGGCCTTTACTTCATAGAGATCCCCTTCTTCAAAAGCCTGTACTTAAAATATTGGCCTGTACTTAAAGCTTATGTGCAAAACATATGAATTTTCTTTCAAATGTATTACAATCTTGCCTATCGTGCACATGTATCACTGATTACAAAACAGGAGCATAAATGGAAGTGTTTTCCTACCCCTCCTGTACCTAAAGGGATTGAACTAGCTAGGGAGGGACTTTATACAAGGGTAAATAGTGACAGGGTGAGGGGTAGTGGCTTTAAACTGGAAGGAGGGAGATTTAGATTAGACAATAGGAAGAAATTCTTCACCATAAGGGTGGTGAGACAGTGGAACAGGATGCCCAGGAATGGTTGGGAATGGTTAGGAATGGTTGGACTCGATGATCTGGTAGGTCTCTTCCAACCTGGTGATTCTATTATTCTATGATTGTGGAAGCCCCTTCCCTGGGGCAGGTTGTATAGGTCCTTGAGCAACCTGGTCTGATGGTGTCCGTACCCATGACAGGGGCTTTGGAACTGGATGATCTTTAAGCTCCCTTCCAACCCAAACAATTCTATGAGTCTATGTTTCTGTGATTATGTTCTTTTGACACTGAAATGGACGTAGATATCTGAGACCTGAACTCCTAGGAGAAAGGCACTTACTCATTCTCTGCATCAAATCTGGAGCAGAAAATAGTTCAAAACAATGGTAATTGCAAATTACTATACTGACTTTGGAAATGCTCTTTTTTCCAGGTAAATTTGGTTTCTTAATTTTTATAAATATCAGCTTCTAAATTTTTAGTGAAATTAAAAAGTACGCCCCAGTTCTGATCACTAATGATGCTATCCACCATGCCTTTTTTTAACAGAACCTAAAAACCCAGTCAAATAACAAGGAAAATGGCTTCCTCAACAGCACTGCAAAAACAGATGTTTTGAATTAGTAGGTAACCAGATTTACCCAACATCGAATGCATGACAGAAGACAGGAAATCAGAGTATTTGCAAGTTAGACTCCCTATTAATTAGATGTTTGCAAGTCTGACTTAATCTAGGCATGCCCATAAATTTACCACCATATAGTATTGCTTTGCATGCTAATATTAGTATATATAAAGCCCAGTTGATGAAAGAAAATGAAAAATGACGAGGAAATCATTCTATGATTCTATTAAATAGTCCAATCTGTATAATTAAAGTTCATGATTATTCTCTCATATCTGCAACAGTTAATGTGAAAACTATATGATTCTTTGTAATTATCAGTACAATTCTGTGCTCAAAACACAAACCAAGCACTCTATTCACATTTTTGTCCTTTGAATATGTATCCTTAGTTGCACTTTCTCTCTTTATATAAAAAGAATAAAGTTTTAAATTTCTCAGTTGTTTACCAGAACAAGAAGAAAAGCCGAAACACAGCATTAGAATTCAATTGTGTATTAATATAGTGGAAGGACTATATTCTACAACTAGTTTACTAGAATCTGGCGCTCTGTCTTCTAGTATCTTAGTTTAACCTACTGTGTTCAAAATGCAGCCAAACTATAATTCACCAATATTAAGCACATTTTCTCGCTCCTCTTTGTGTACCATCTGTATTACGATAATGGGACACAGCACTCCAATGTCTTCAGTAATAATAATGACAATGATGTTTCTCTTTCATTACATGCACATGCTGTATACAGTTTGACTGATGGATACCGCCATCCAACCCAGAGCTCAGTCATGGTTTAGCTTGCAATGTGCTATGGGATCTCTCAAGAACAGAGTGGTCCATTAGTCCACTGCCTGACAATACAGGTACTGTCTTCTGTTGCTCATGGCATGCTCCTTCAGTCTTGTCTTTAATGACTTTCTGAGCTAGCTTTCACCACTGCCTTTGAGAAACTATTTTACAGACCAGTAGAGGTAAATGCAGAATCTATGCCAACCACCTGCTACAAAAGGTTTTCAGAGTGCTGCTGTTCTTTAGTTATGTTCGCTTGGAAGACAGACTTGATACTAAAAGTCTAGGACTCACTTGGGAACAGAGTCTCTCTGCTGTACTAGATAATGTCTGCTGAGAAAGAGTTAGCAAGGGCCTCTCAGTGGCAGTGAGAAATAGGTGATCACTTCCCTAAAGCTCTGACAGATCACTGCCTTGTTTCCAGCACAGCTACCAATTCCTGCTCTGCTCCTGCCAAAACCAGTTTCCATTGCAAGGGCTCCAGCAAAATTTTCCTTAACAAATAATAACAAAATTTAAAATCCTACTGAAGACTCACATTGATTTTAATAAACTACAGCTCAACCTCCCAAATTGTCCTTTTCTCTCTAAAATTATGCTCTGCCTGCAAAGGACTAGGGACACACCACCATCAACTTTAGTTCCACAGCAAAGCTGATACAGATATGGAGATAAGTTTTACATACACGTTAGAGATGGCTGAAGGTATAAAGCTTCAAATCCATGTGACAAGGACAGTCAACATCTTTTTTTTCCTTGCTTACAACAGGAACAACAACATTTTTATTCTGCTGAACAAGATATCAATAAGGACAGAATCTGAAAATGCAGTATTTTGTTTATTTCCTGCACCAATTTAACATTAAACTGTATCTTCTAAGATGCTGCTGTGCCTACAGGAAGTTACAATTTGCTTTTCTCAAACTTTCACCTTTTCTCTACATTAGGCTTGATTCTTCCTGGACTGCATTTCCTAAGGGCACACTGCAGAAGATCTTGTGTTAAGCATTTAGTAAAATCAAGGATGGCAACAGAGCAGGAATACTTGTATTACATCTCCTCTCTTTGTAAATACATTGTAGCCACTCATTTGCTTGCACTCTATGGCAACGGCTGTCTCCAAATAACCTAAAAGGCTTTGCAGCTTTTCTACCAAGAGATGGTGTCAGCTACATGGACTGAATACGTACTTTATCTACATCGTTTAAACCCTGTCTGCTCTAAGAGAAATAGAATCATAGAACAGACTGGGTCAGAAGGAACTTTTAATATCCAATCACCCTGCAGTGAGCAGGGACATCTTAAACTAGATCAGGTTGCTCAGAGCCCAGTCCAGCCTGACCCTGAATGTTTCCGTGCACTGGATTTCTACCACCACTCTGGCAACCTGTGCCAGAGTTTCACCACCCACACAGTAAAAAATTTCTTCTTTTTATGTAGTCTAAATCCACCCTCTTTCAGTTTAAAACCATTACCTCTTCTCTGTCGCAAAAAACTCTGTTGAAGTTTTTGTCCCCATCACTCTTATAACACCCATTAGGTATAGAAAGGCTGCAATAAAGTCTCGCCACAGCCTTCTCTTCTCCCGCCTGAACAACTCCAACTGTCTCCACATTTCTTCATAGGAGAGGTTTCCCACCCCTTTGATTATTTTTGTAGCCTCACTCCAACTCGTCCATGTCTTTCCTGCCCTGAGGGCTCCATAGCTGGGCATAGTTACTCCAGGTGATATCTTACCAGAGTAGACTAGAGAAGCAGAATGACCTCTCTCAACCTGCTGGCCATGATTCTTTTTATGCAGCCCAAGATAAGTATGCTATTACTTCACTGATAAATCACACCTGCTAAGCAAACGATACATAAGGCCAGTTCTCTCTCACTAGGAAAATTCTAGAGTTCAATACCCTATGTCTACAATTGCCAAATCAGCATGGATCACCAAGAACATGTTAAGAAGACTACACAGACAAGCCCTGGTATGTGACAATAGCCTATTATAGTGCTGTATTTTGTGTTCTACAGTCTTTAAAAGGGAATGACACAACCATTTTTTATTAAATCAAATAACTTCTACCATAACTTTGCATTGGGGATATTCTGCATGTATCCTGGAATTCACTTTCTGGGGAGGCACCAAGAACAGATGCATGTCTGGTAAATAAGTGTATTTGTTTTTTACATATGGGCGTGTATGAAATTAAATTCAATTCGATTCAATAGCACTCTACTGGCATGACAAGCTGGCTAAAGTGCAGATGAAGGAACTGCAGTTGATCAGTCTGGAGAGGGGTAGGCTGAGGGGAGACCTTATTGCTCTCTACAACTACCTGAAAGGAGGTTGTAGTGCAGCAGGTATTGGTCTCTTCTCCCAAATGACAAGTGATAGGATGAGAAGAAAGGTAGTCAAGTTGCATCAGGGGAGGTTTAGATTGGATATTAGGAAAAAAATTAATTACTGAAGGAGTGGTCAAGCACTGCAACTGCGTGCCCAGAAAAGTGGTGGTGTCACCATCCCTGGAGGTGATGAAAAAGTGTGCCAACGTGGCACCTGGGGACATGATTTAGTAGGCATGGTGTTGTTGGCCTGACAGTTGGACTTTTATGCTCTTAGAGATCTTTTACAACCTTAATGATATTATGAATCTATTCTATAATTCCCAGACCTCAGTTATATTTGTTATCACGAGTTACAGAGCAAGACTCATAGAACTATAGAATAGTTTGGATTAGAAGGGACCTTTAAAGATCACCTAGTCCAACACCCATGCGATGGGCAGGGACACTTTCCACTAGGTCACATTGCTCAAAGCCCTGTCCAACCTGACCTTGAACACTTCCAGTGAGGGGGTAACCACAACTTCTCTGGGCAACCCGTGCCAGAGTCTGACCACCCTCATCACAAAATATTCTTCCAAATGTCCCATCTAAACCTTCCCTCTTTCAGTTTAAAACTGTTGCCCCTTGTACTCTCACTATATGCCTTGGTAAAAAGACTCTCTCCATGTTTCTTAAAAGCCTCCTTTATATATTGAAATGCTGCAATAATGTCCCCCAGGAGCATTCTCCTCTACAACCTAAACAAACACAGCTCTGTCAGCTCATCTTCACAGGAGAGGTGCTCCATCCCTCTGATCATTTTTATGGTCCTCCTCTGCACCCACTCAAACATGTCCATGTCCTTCTTGTACTGTGGACACAAGAGCTGGACACAGTACTCCAGGTGGAGTGCGAAGTAAAATAGGAGAATCACCTGCCTTGACCTTCTGACGACACTTCTTTTTCTGGTGTTGATGATTATAATAGTTTAGAAAGAAATATTATGATCAACTTAACTGATGCTATGTATAACTCAAGCCATACAAATTCTCCAGATTAATTCTTGCTAGTTATTGATGCTCTAGGTATTGTAGTAATTAATTTTGCATTTTTTGGTCCCACAGAAGTCAACCTATGGGTTGAATCATGGGGCCAAGAAATAACAGCAATGATGTTGCTTTCACATTTTATCATCCTGCTGTGTTTCACATTTTATCATCCTTCTGTGTTTCAGCAGCAAGTGCTTCCTGGTTGTGGTGAGCAGCACCTGGGAAATACAATCTTCAGCCAACCATTTACTAGAATGTTCTGCTTCTCCAGAACTTACTTTATGGTGCAGCATACTCATACAGTTTTTTCATATTAAGCTTTTACAATCTTATTTGTAAACCTGAGAAACTGAAGCTTCTAGATTCCCCTGTTATAAAGCTGAGCTTTATATAATTTAAAATGCATTCAGTGCTCCTATATCTTTAATAAAATTTTTGATTTTTTTTGTTGTTTGGAGCACCTTCTGAATTTTTTTTCAAAATGCTTACCAGGCATTGAATGAATTCTACTGACATTTTGTCCTTTGTTTTCTCATATTTTACTTACAGCTTTTAAGAATAATTGTTTAATTGATACTTGAATTCATGAAATAGGGTATGTAAAATCATATGATTTAGGGGAAAAAAAAAGCATGCTTGCTTTGTTTCCTGCTTTCTAAGTCTACAGGTTCTACTCGGGATGTTTGCAGAGTTTGAAGTAAAAGTTCTCAAGCAGCAGCCTGCAAGACCATTCAGGGTTTATAAATCAGCAGTATCAGTCTCTAGAACCACACTCATCAGTCAAAAGGCTGATAGTTTAAATAGCCATGGTCCTTGAGAAATTTTTGAGAACTGACTGCAAGGTGTTGCTAAAACTGACAATATATTCTATGCAGTGATAAGGATTATTAAATGATTTTTGTCTGATTTTTTTAACACAAAATCAGAATTTTCACAAGTGTTTGACTGGAGATGGGACTTTCCAAGAAAATATGACAAACACCATGAGACTCAGAATGAAATTTTAACAGTTGATAACAGTCCATTTTTAAGCTATTTGAACATCTATCAAGAAAGAGAAAGCTTCCTGCTCTTTTTTTTTCTTTACATTAACAGCACAGATACAGATGCAGTTTTGTGGTTAGTTTCCCACAAAGCAATTCATTTTTCATTTTCGTGGGTGATGTTATTATTGGTCAGGTATTTTACTATTTTTTAGGTTTCAGCTGTGTTTTATTAAACAGCTGTATTGGATGAATCACAGAATGACAGAATCACATGCAATGATGTGCATGACAAGACATGCAATGTCATGATGTGATGTAATGACATGCAATCCAGCATTTAGTGAAGCTGATAAGAAACAGTTTTCTCATATTACAGCTAAAAGAGAAACCTCTTCTAGTACCTGGGGCTGAGGACATTACTCCCATTTACCCTCTCTTCCCACTTCCTGTACTGCCCCATTAATCAAGCTGGAGGAAGTGGCTCACAAGCCTTCTTCAGAGGGACAGACCCAGCTTCAAAATATATCAGATTAATATTTGCACACCATGGACCCAAGAATACTTTTCCATAACTATATGCAAATATTTTTATCGCCTGTAATAGCCAGTTAGGCACATTGCAGGCCAAAAATTGAGCCACACTACCTTTCAGCGATAGTTATACCTATATACTACACTACATACCATATAGCTACCTGCACACAGTAACAGAGTGCCAGGGCTGGCAAACAAGAGGTGTCTCTTGTTTCAGAAAAAGCAGAAAGCAAGGGTGAATATTAGCAGTGGTAAAGGTTTTATTTCCATACTTGCACTCCCAAGTCCTGCCAACCATGGCATGTCACTATTTACAGCACGTGTTTGTAGCTGCCATGCTGTTGGGCAGACCTACATCTGCCAGCAGGGTCTCATGTGGCATCACGTTATGGTACAGTGAATTTATTTAAGAGTTGTTTCCAAAGATAAGGGCTTTCCTAAGTTAAACCATTAATTCCTGGAGTCCTGTGATATCCACGGGCTGTAAGGCCATAGGGCAAGTGTGCTGCAGGCATCTGGGCCTGCCCTGATGAAACAGGTACCAGCCTTATCACACATACACACACCAGCACGCAACCTCTGTAATCACAGAAGGTTGGAAAAGATCTCTAAAATAAACTCCAACTGTCAGCCCTGTACCAAATCTACGTATTTTCTTTAAAGCTCTAGTAAAGAAGACTCCACCACTTCCCTGACCACTCTCTTAGTAAAGAATTATTTTCTAATATCCAATCTAAAACTCCCTTGGCGCAACTTGAGGCCATTCCCTCTCATCTTACCACTTACCACTTCAGAAAAGAGACTGACATCCACTTCAATACAACCTCCTTTCAGGTAGTTGTAGAAAGCAATGAGGTATCCCCTTACCCTCCTCCAGACTAAACAGCCTCAGCTGCTCTGCGTAAGAGTTGTGCTCCAGACCCTTCACCAGCTTTGTTGTTGTCCTCTGGACATGCTCCAGCAGCTCAATGTGTTCCAGGTAGTGAGGGGCCCAAAACTGAACACAGTATTCAACATGAAGCCCCATCAGAACCAGATACAGGGGCACAACCACTTCCCTGTTCCTGCTGGTCACAAAATTTCTGATATAAACCCAGATGCTGTTGGCTTTCCTGGCCACCTGGGCACACTGACGGCTCATGTTCAGCCAGTTGTCAACCAGCACCCCAGATCCTTTTCCACAGGGCAGCTATTCAGCCCTTTCCTTTCATCCCCAAAACTTCAGCTCTACACAGGGTTGTTGTGACCAAAGTGCAGAACCCTGCTCTTGATCTTTCTGAATGTCATGCAATTGGCCTTGGCCCATCAATCCTACCTGTCCAGATCCCTCTACCTGGACCAGAGCAGACTGGGGTAGAAATCCACCCACGGCCACCCACCCAACTGCTGCAGGTAGGGCAGAGTGTCCTCATCTATCTCCAGCACTAGCACCGTTCTCGGTGCTACCAGTGCCAGCAGTAACCACCACGATGGGCAGGCACATAGAATTTGCTGCATTGAAAATACACCAGAGCTGCTATTTTTATACTACATTACACATTTCTACAATACACCAAAGCTCCTATTACGGGCTTAGACCAATGGGATGAGGTCTAACAAGGCCAAATGCTGGGTCCTGCACTTGGGCCACAACAACCCTGTGCAGTGCTACAGACTAGGAGAAGTCTGTCTAGAAAGCTGCCAGGAGGAGAGGGACCTGGGGTGTTTGTTGACAGCCGACTGAACATGAGCCAGCAGTGTGCCCAGGTGGTCAAGAAGGCCAATGGCATCCTNCTCTTCTCCCAAGTGACAGGGGACAGGACAAGAGGGAATGGCCTCAATCTCCACTAGGGGAGGTTCAGGCTGGACATCAGGAAAAAAAAATTCACAGAAAGGTTCATTGGGGACTGGAACAGGCTGCCCAGGGAGGTGGTTGACTCACCTTCCCTGGAGGTGTTTAAAATATGTGTGATGAAGTGCTCAGGGGCATGGTTTAGTGTTTGATAGGAATGGTTGTACTCGATGATCCGGTGGGTGTTTTCCAATCTGGTGATTCTGTGATTCTATGATTTTGCCCCATGTAACCAGCTACTCGCACATTTAACCCCGCGGGCACTGGCTGAGGGCAGTGCGGGGCACAGGGCAAGGCCGCGGGATACTGGCTGTGGGGCACAGGGCTGCATTACCCCACTCCGCGGCCCTTTCCCTGAAGAGCTGCCGTTCCTCGCAGCCGGGCCCCGCAGGCTCCGGTGGGGGGAACAGGCGATGGGGGAAGGAGGCGGTGGCCGGACAGGTGCTGCCGCATCACTTGTCGCCATGGGAACCGCGCAGCGGGGGCGGCGGTGCCGGGGGCGCGCACCGCCCCCAACCCGCGACCAGGAGCGCGCGCGCGCAGGCTGTGCGTCTGTGGGCGGGGGGGAAACACGCGTGTGCCCGTGCGCGCGCGCGCATGCAAGCGTGCGCCTGGGCGTGGGTGTGTGAGCGCCGGTGCCTGCGTGTGCGCGCGTGTGTGCAAGTGCGTGCGCGCCCCCCCGCCGGCTCTGCCCGGTCCCCATGGGAACGAGCCGGGGGAGCCGCTCCCCGGCCCAGCCCCGCATCCCTGGCGGGAGCCGCAGCGAGACCGCCCCGGGAGACGCCGGGGAGGAGGAGGAGGGGGAACGCCGGCACGGCCTCCCCGCCCGGCTCAGCGGTTGTTTACGGCACCATATGGCGGCGGGGGGAGGGGAGGAGGCGATGCTCATTGTGTCCGCGGGACACGCGCCGCACCCCGCGCCTCGGCTCCCACCGCGTCCGAAAGGGCCTCATTGCCGGGAAGGGTTTGGGCTCCAGGGAATAAGGAGAGGCCTGGAGCCCCTAGGAAAACGCCAAACCCTTCCCTCGAGTCCATCTCTGATAAAAATCTATTTATATCCTTTGTGTAAAGAGCAATATATGGAATATATCTCTATGGCAAATCAAATAGAAAAGGAAAAGGCAAAAGAAAAAGACGCGTCACTGCTATTTTTTGTCATTTGGTTTCAGATGAAAACATGACCTGTTTCAGGGCACGTTCTGTTTATTGTTGACGTGTATTAAGAGCTGGAATTGAAGTCCTGGGCATCAAATGCTATGGCGAGAGCCACAGCGATTAATGCTTTTTTTTTTTTTTTTTTCGAGTTAGGCAGCCCTTCATTTCAGAATCCTTGCTGCGCGGCGCTGATGGAGGCACCATCCGTGCAGTGCGTCCAGCCTCTGGAGAGCTGAGAAGCAGGGGAAATGCTTTGAATGGGCTTATGCCTTTCCTTTCAATGATTCATCAGATGGGTGCTGAACCTTGGTATTATTAGAGAGAGAAAATCCAGAGACTATGGGTCTTGATAATAGGCAACTACCCTGCTATCCATATTACCTTGTAAAATGGAAGTATTGATTTTTTTAAAGCATGGTCTGCTACTTAGCAGACCAATCCCACTACTATTGTAGTCAGTGGGATTTTGCTATTGACTTCAATGGGAAAAGGGGTTTTTGCCATTAAAATGGTCTATTTCACATTATTATGGTAATGTCAAAATCAGCCTTCTTAGCCTTGGACATTTTAAAGATTAATGTACAAATTATTTCAGCTCAACTTATTCACTGCATTTCTGCTCATGTCGTGTCCCAAGTTTTGTTTGGAAAATACGATAGATAACTTCTCTGGATGGTTGTGGGTGGATTATACTGAATACATTCTCCAGTTTCATGCTTTTAAGGGGTTTTCTTTGTTTGTTTGTTTGTTTGCAGGGCTTTTTTTCTTGTTAATTTTACAGAAGCCTACATTTAGAAATCCATTTGTGGATCTCCTCTTGTGTGCAGCTCAGACTGCATTTGGTTGCTCACCAAAATAGCATGCCTATCCAAAGAAAGACTAAATATATTAAAATGCAGCCAGCACAGTGAGTGGTTCAGTTCAACCAATGTTACGCAAGCGGGCTGATCCTACTGCCCATAGATAATATACATTTGAATCTTGGCACCTGCCATTGGATTGGAATTCAAAAGGAGAAACAGCAGGCCTCGAGGTCTAGAAATAAAGGCAACACAAGGAAAAATAATCTTCTGTGCACATTAGTAAATAGTAATCTGCAGCAGCAATGAGAAGAATCAAGGAAAATGCATAGTGCTGTAGACTGCAAACAGATATTGGGGCTATGACACACCGGCAAACACAGAATCACAGAATCATTACATTGGAAAAGACCCATAGGATCATCAAGTCCAACCATTCCTATCAACACATTCAAATTCAAATTGCAAGGTGTATCTGGCACCATTATAAATTGTTTGTATATATGTATAAAGACAAGCTTTAGTGTCTATCAGGATTCTGCTTAGCTACTTTCTGCTATATCATGGCATGACACACAAATTAAGTGTTCACGAATAAACTCCAATTTGAAATAAATGCTGGGGAATATACATAGAATTTGTTGAAAAACTTGCTGCAGTTAAATTCAGCAAAATAAAATTAAGCCATCACATTTCATCTTCCTCTCATTTTCCAGGCAGTTTTAATTGTTAGGTAGTTAATATCTAAAGGTTGTCTGTGTTTATAGGTGGCCAAAAAATATGCTTAGCTGCATAGATGCTAGTTTTGAAGATCAATAGTAGTTTTCCTTCCAAATTAACAGGAAACATCAATATTCTTTTACCTGGTTTATTCGATTAGGTTTATTATTACAAAACATGTAATATCTGTTTTCTGTGCTTATTTTACTTTCCCTAACCTCCACCTCTCCCAAAGCTTACTTTCTTACTTCGGGATGAGCTCATAGGCAGCTGTTAAGGCAAAGTTTGTTTATACTTGATTGGCTTTAACACTTCACTCCAGTTCTTCTCTCATCTCACTTCCACTCCTGTTACAAGCAGGATTGCTCTAAAGCAAATACATTTCAAAGAGACGGGGAACAGAGAAAGAGTTCTGAATTCTCCCCATAGCAGCTGTCCTAATGCAGGGAAGAATACTTAAAAACAAGCAAAAAATTACTTCAAGAGTGTAACAGAGGACAAGCATATATGTTGTCTATGTTTTGTTGGGAAGGGGAAAGGATGAGAGATGCACTTTTAGTTAACTTAAACATATAGAGAGATAGAGAGTTGAAAGGACTAAGATCAAGGTCTTTCTGCAGCTTGTTTTTTTCTTCCCTAAACAATCATAATATGGGGATTTCTACAATGAGAAGTTGTCTGTACAGTGCATTGTGATGACTGCATCTCTGCCACTGCAGAAGATTATAACCAAAGAGGTGGGAACAGTGTGCTCCTAGTATTATTTTACAGCTGAATTTGTCCTTACTGTAATTAAACCTTTCTAGATATTGCCGCACATTTTATAAACATGTCTATACTGGAATTCACTGTGGCAAAACCAGATAGCAGATACAGGTATATTTTTCTTTACAAATAAAAGAACTTTTTCTGAATGTATCCTATCAAGAACTCTGTTATTGCCACCGTGTAAACTGACACCAACTGGTTGGGGTATTGAGTACTCATGGCAGATGCTTTGTGGGTGGACTCTGCACCTGGGCACTGGCCATTATAAAGCCTGAGCATCACCCAAGGACTGCATTATGTCTTCAAAACATGGGCATAATCTGTCCCAGAAAAATGATTCTTGGACCTTTTGCTGGTCCCAACCCAGGAAAGGACTTCATCCATCACAATTTAGGATGACAGAACTGGTCCTTCAAAGCCTCACAGGTTTCACCAGCTTGACTCACTGCAATTTCCTACAGCTACAGTTTTTCAGCTCTTTTGTAGGTCTGTAAGTTTACTTTTATATCTATTATACAAGTTAACAATTCAGTTTTAAATACTTCCACAGAACCACCTATACTGTACTTTATTTCCTTGAAATTACAGCAAGAATTGCAATGCAAATTTGTGATTTTTTTCAAGTCTGTATATGTGAAAATTTTCCTGACTTTACATTTATTAAGAATTTTTTTTAAATCTGGTAATTACCAATGATAAGTAGCAGAAAAGACATAGTTCATTAGAATTCTATTAATTAAATTGTTCTATTTATTATTAAGATTAATAAAATTTGACCCGTTTTCGCCTATTTAAGAATGCTTTTTCCTACTCAGTTTCTGAGAATGGTCCCTTTCATTCAAATTGAAAAAGCAGGGGTTCAAGCAGGAACACAGGTAAAACAATCTCTTCAGTTCCACAGTTGCCTTGAAGTCCAATGTATCTTGCCAAAATTGGGCTGATTTTAAGAGAATAATATTAGCATTTGCTATGCAAAAGGGCAGTTAAAAAGGGAAGTAAGTAGTTTTATTTTAACCAGCTTTATTTGCCACTAGACCTAGGTTTATTTATATTGTTTTGGTTCAAATTTAACTCCTTGGAAGCTCACCATATGCCCAATTCAACTCTCAGTTGCACCGAAACAATGATAACCAGGCCTTTTGCACTGGTTAAAAAGCCAAGGATTTTTGAAGGTTTTCTAAAACAGCGGGGTCAAAGTCCAGTGAGTTTATGATATACGTCTTTTTGAGAAGTTCTAGGGTTTGCTGCTGCATCCACACAGAACTCTCTTCTTGTTGGATAAGCCCAAATTGAAATGAAAAACAGGTAAATACATGTGGCCTGTCTGAACCAGAGGTTTTAGGCAGATGCCTGGAATTGGATTATAAGCACTCATTAAAATAAAGATGATGTGTTTGCTTGCTATGAATGAAATACTTCAGTATTATGGCAATGATGGCCATTGGGCTTTGCTGAACTCACAGAATATAAAAAGATAAAGGTTATCAAAAGATATCATTAAAAAAAAATTATTACTATGTCTAGCTTAAGGGAGAAAAGAACGAGTTACATTCTTTCCTGTTTTCCACTGCCGTTTCTCGAGAAATGTAACGGGACAAGTCATCAAATTAAATATATGCCACCTTTGCTGGTCAGATTGGACAAAACCTAAGTCTTCCAGAAATTGTCATCATTTCAGTGAGCTAATTTTCTGACCTATTTGCAATTAATTCTCTACTAATTCTTCTCTTTTTTTCTTCTCACCACAACAAGAGATTGGTAATAGTTGCAACAAGCACCAAAAAAAAAAAAAAATTACAATCCTTGCACAACTAGAGGTGAAAACAGCACAATTCATCTCATCACTAGTGGAGTAAATTTGAAAACAGAGGTCATTCATCACAAACTTCCCGTGTAAATCACTGTAATCTCATACACTGTTCCACAAGGCTCAGAAATGTAATGGTCTCCTTCCTTCCTCCAGACTAATCTCACTACAGCACTGAGCCACAGAAAGTGCTACAGTCAAACTGACCAACAAACCATCTAGCCCCAGTCTCCAAAAGATGTTTCAGAGCTCAGTAATGAAACAAATAAATCTTTAAACCAAATATGGTGCTTCCAGGTGCATGGTTCAATTATGACCAAATTATTTTCCTCTGCTAGCTTTAGCCAACGTAAGAATGTATATCTAAAACTTTATAATCTATTCATGAAACAACAGCATGAAAACTAAGACCACCAGCAAAACTAAAATTCAGTACAGAGGGGAAGGGAAGATGCTGGGATTTCACCATGCTCCACAAGTCTTTCCCTGCATTGACTGTATGGGCCGGAACGTGAATAAGCCTGACAGATGCTCTATGGGAAAATACCCGGGGAGATGCTGCAAGAAAACAGGTAACAGCAAGGCAAATGCTATCACCAATGCCCATGCTCCCAGGGGCGCAGAGCAGGAAGGGCAAGAATTTGACCTTGTCCTCACTTCTGCTCCATCCAGCAAAGCTGGACTGATGTAAAGAGTATACTACATCCTTAGGAGAGCCACAGAGCTATCATTCTCTTGTAAAATCCTTGCCAGAAATTTTGGCTGAATCAATCAGAGTTTCTCTAGGGGCTGCAATGCAGACTTTCCATTACCAACACTACAAGCTATAAAACAATGGCCTAGCATTGAATTTACCTTTTGAAATTGTTGTCAAATGCATCTTAAAAGATGGAATATGGTTTAAATGGGTGGTTGCTCAGTATTCGCTCTCTGCTGTTCACCAGTATTTACACCACACCATTTCTCTCAGCTTCTTTCTACCTCTTTACATGTCTCTTTTCTACTGTGCATTTTCTCTTAACATTCATCTTTCTGGGTGATAGAACCATTAAAATCTATATTTCATTTAAGTACCCCCTTCTCTTTAATTAGCTCAGTTACCTTCCCTGTACCTTTTATCTGTCATGACCTTTTAGAGAGGAGGTAAATACTCTAAGCATGTTATTAAAGGAAAGGACATAACATTTAATTAATGAGAAGGATAAGTTTTCAATATTATTCTCTATACTTTTCCTAATGATGATTGTTATTACCCCTGCTATCCTTATTGAAGATACACTTATTGATTTGTTTGAAATTATTCCTAGATGTTTCCCTTGAGATGTTATACTAATTCCATACTTTTTAAACATGATGGAAAAGCTTGAATTCTTCCTTTGCTTTCAAAAGGCTAATGTCACAGTGGCATAACATGTAAATTATTTGGCAATGGTCTGCAGGAATTCTGACTGCCATTATTTCCCCTTTTTTCTTTTGTTAAAATATTTCTATTTTTCCTCTCAATTCTTCCTTGAGTTGCTTAACATGATTAATTTCCATTTCCATCCAATGTTGAAACCCCTTAATTTGTGTTTTATATGTATATATGTGTGCATATTTATGTAAGTATATATATTCTTACCTGTGTGTATATACACACATTAGACTGCATTTATATGGGTCTCAAACACTTCTTATGGCTTCCTAACTCTTCACTAGCTTTAATTTGTCATCCTAGCCAAAGTTTTAACCCTGCTTTAGTAAAGTCAGTATCAGATTTATTTAATTCCAGAAGGAAGCCAAAACCAAAGTTGTACCTGAAAATTGAACATGACAATCTGAACATGACAGGTTAGAGGCACGTAATTAACCCTTACAAAATCCAAACTTCTTGCACCAACCCGGCGTAGTTCATACTGACACTTAACAACTCAATTTTTAATTGTTTTCTTTATTTTTTTTTCCCAGTGCTGACATATGGTTCACAGGTCTGTAATTTCTATGAACTATCTTTACTACCTTTCTTTTCTCTTTCTAGTACATTTTTTGCAATCTTCCAGCATCAATTTGCCACTGTTTAGTAATATAGTTACTGCCCTTCAATTTTTTTTGTGTTCTTAGATTTGTGTTAGACCTGGTAATTGAGGAGGCTTAAGTTGGATCTTAGGAAAAGTCTCTTCATTCAGAGGGTGATGGAGCACTGGAATAGGCTCCCCAGGGGAGTGGTCATGGAGCCAGGCCTAGCAATATTCAAGAAGCATTTGGAAAATGCATTCAGACACATGGTGTGAATTTGGGGGTTGTCCTATGCAGGGACAGGACCATTCTTCAGTTTCATCACCTGAAAAATGTAAGGCCAGGATGGGTATTTCCTCATTGAAAATACATGTTGAAAACCAAAATCTGTGAAACCTTTTTATACTCCTTTATCTTTCCTGTCTGCTGAAACCTCTGGCCATACTTCAGCTGTTTTCTTTATGTATTTTAATAATAATTTGCCTGTTACTTATCTTCTATCAGCTTGGGGGAGTGAGCATTAGTCCATTCAAGAGTTTGATTTCCCAGATGCCAACACAATGCTGCTTTACCCTACAAACAGGTCATGATTTAGCAGCAGCTACTTTGGTTCTGGATCTTCCTTCAATTTCTACAGTCCACCTAGCAGTATTGGTAGTGGTATGGATGAGTCAAGGGGCAACAAAGAAAGAATTCAGAAGATGTACTCATTTAAAATCGTACAGTGACTTAGAGTCATAAATTGTTCAAGTATGAGCGATCTCATCCCCCATTTTTTTAAAATACAAGAAAAACATTATTGTATCCATCTCTTGTTGTATTAAAAACTTTGGGGTAACAAAATTTACAAAGCTTCCAGATACACACATCTTACCAGTAATATAATATATATAAACTCTCATTTCCCAGAGGAGCTTAATTACAGTCTCTCCAGTGAAAAATGTTGAATGCATTTCATCCTAGGCTCAAGTAGGTCATTTAATAAAACTTGTCCTTCCAAGTCTATACAGAATATTTATTTCTGAAAAAGTCTTTCCTTGAGGTTAACTGTAACATAGATCAGATTTATTAACTAAAACGTTCACTATAGATAGCCCCTTAAGATGAAGAGAACCCACATAGACAACTAAATCGTTCAACCCCCACGATTCAATTTCAACAACTAGCTTTAATCCCTGCAGATGCACATAGTAACTGTCAGGCTTTGCAGCTTGCAGTGTTATTGAATAAGCAGTTAGAAACCTGTACAACTATCTGTGATAAAGCTGACCATCACCAAGAAAACCCCTTTGCATACAGAAGAATGCTCAACATCGTGACTTGTAGCAAGTCTTTCTTGGATATTGACAATGCCTGTCTGGATATTTAAGGTTTATAAAACATTTAAAAATACCTCACTAGTGGAAATGCAAGGGTTTGAGGCTCATCTATTTCAACAGGACAAAAAGGCAATTTAAGAAAGCACTTTCAGTACTCCTGCAGGACAATGCAAACTACTATCATGCACCAGCTAACATCTCCCGCCTTTTGTAAAATCAGAGAGGCTTCAGGTAGGTTTAAAATAGCATCTACAAGATAATAACATCTTTCACATCCTACAAAGCTCTACTTATTTTGGAGGCTGTGTTGATCAGGGTCAACCTACTCAATAAGGAATATAAGATTCCGGTGATGCTCTGCAGAGTTTGGTGGGATCCTCCTGGACAGTGTTTACTGCCACACTGTCTCATAATCTTTCTCCACATCTACCTCATTGATGCCTCTCATCAACATTTGCCCTGCCTGTTTTGTTCATTTCTTACCGGTAATCTCTCAGCAGGTGTATTCTGCATATTTGGAAAGACCAAGACCTAAATAGATTCCTTTAGATCAAACCCAAGAGCTGCTGGTTGCATCCTTTCAACAACAGACCTCATGGTTCAATGTCAGCTACTTTTAATTTATTTCTGTAGCATAAAATTATATTTGAATCATTAACTCCCACATTCATCTAGCAAAAACACTAGCCCTTGTGCCCAAGGGGCCTGTGTTCATGGTAAGCCCTCTCTACTTAAGAGTTTTTGTGTGTATAGTCTCTCCAGATTGTGTCTCCTTTCATAGAATCACAGAATGGTTTGAGCTGAAACGGACCTTCAAGATCATCTAATTCCAATCCCCCTGCCACGGGCAGGAACACCTCACACGAGATCAGGTTGCTCAAAGCCTCATTCAACCTGGCCTTGAACATCTCCAGAGATAGGGCATCCACAACTTCTCTGAGCAATCTATTCCAGTGCCTCATCACCCACACAGTAAAAAAATTCTTCTTCATATCTAATCTAAACCTACCTTGTTTTCAGCTTAAAATCATTCCCCCTCGTCCTATCACTGCACTCCCTAATAAAGACCCCCTCCAAAGCTTTCTTGTAGGCCCCCCTTCAAGTACTGGCAGGCTGCTATAAGGTCTGCCTGGAGCCTTCTCATCTCCAAGTTGAACAATCCCAGCCTGTGCTCCAGCCTCTCTTCATCTTTCTGGCCCTCCTCTGGACTCACTTCAATAGATCTGTGTCCTTCCTGTGCTGAGGACTCCAGAGCTGAACACAATACTCCAGGTGAGCTCTTGCAAGAGTAAAGTAGAGGGGCAGAATCACCCTTTTGAGAAACTCCAAAGGAAACTCATTCTGCTGATTTTGGTTGCCATAGTGTGCAGAGCTCTTTTTCGGTGGTCCTTCTACCCCCCTTTCTGGATAGTGATACCCAAAGATAGGTAGGCATGATGGGGGTGTACTTTAAGTACTGAAAGGCTGCTATAAGGTCTTCCTGAAGACTTCTCTTCTACAGGCTGAACAACCCCAATTGTCTCAGACTCCTGATCATCATCGTGGCCCTCCTCTGGACTGTCTCCAAGAGATCCATGTCCTGAGGACTCCACAGTTGGACAGTACTCCAGAGAAGGTCTCACCAGAGCAGAATAAAGAGGCAGAATCATCTCCCTCAACCTGCTGGTTACATTTCTTCCAATGCAGCCCAAGATACAATTGACATTCTGGGCTGCAAGCACACATTGAGTGTCGAACAAGAGCAACGGTGATCACCTCAAACGTTAGGAAAAGAAACTATCTCTGTAAAAAGACCAGAAAAAGTCCCATTATGCTGCATCGAAGTATATCAGCCTATCAGCATATAGCAGTAACCTGCTAGCAAATGCCTGTGTACTTCTCACTAATCACATAGCTGTGCAGCCACAGAAACAACACTCAGTACCTTTGACGAAAATCAGAGCTGAAATGTCTGAGCAGGAGTCCCTACCATGCTGCATCATGATGGAATACAGCACAGCTTCACTGACAAGAGGCTGAGGGTGAGGCACTGGAGAACCAAGTTCACTCTCACCTCAGTACTCTCCGCAAAGCTTCCCAGCAGCATGAAAATGAAAGGGGGAGATTTTATGTTGGATCACTGGAAAGATTCAGGCTTTCAATCTACAAGCCCAGACTTTACTACTTAACCTGTCATCGTGTCTCTCACTATATGTGAGTGTGCATGGGATGGGTGTATCAGTAGTAAATTCTATTATAGTATTGATGCACCTATTTAATGTTTCCGAAATAATGATAACATTTTCTAGTTTTACAGAGGACCACTTTTAAATATGCCCTTTAAAAAAAATTGTTCTTTCTGGCTCATGTTCCTTTGGAAAATTTTAGCTCAACATTGTTACCAAGAATCTCAAGATCCTCCTCTCGCTTTTCTCTCACGCATGCATGTGGAGATGGCATCTTACATATGGCCACCTTAACATTTTTTAATTTCAGGACAAGAATTATCTTCTGTATTCATGAATGCTTTGTTGCATGCCTGCATTAAGACTTGCCAACTAAACCAGTTTTGTTCCATCTGCTGTGACCATTTTCCAGCATCATCTCTATGATTCACCAGCATCCCTCCTCAGGGAGTCCACTGGGAGGTCTGCAAACAGCAGGGCAGAGGTTGTCAGTGATAGGAGGAGATGAAGCTCTGAAGACTTGAACAGGGGTTAAGGAAAATGCGGTGGGCAGCTAAGACGGACAAATACAGCAGGGCTCAAATACCACCTCTGAGCCTGGAAGGTGCAGTAGATGGGTCTGTAAACTACCACAGAATTGTACCTTGAGATGAATTATAGTTCATCCTCAGGATCACCTTTCTGTGGTACTTAATGCCATTATGTGTTGGCAGTTCAGCAGGCTACAGAACTACCAATATACCTCTGACAAACTCTTTAATACATTTTTTATACTGGCAGCTACAAAAATGGGGAGAAATGCAATGAAGCAAAGCTGCATATTTCAGATTGCTATAAAATGCCCCAAAATGCTGAACAATTTAAAACACTAGATAATTTAAAGCACCATATTTTGACATATAAGCTATATGTACCAGGATGTTACTTTTGTTGTTCATAAAATAATTTATATAAAAATCAAATTAACCATAAATGCATTTGTCCATCTACTGTTCTTCACCACTAACAGAACAAGAGGTGGGCTGGGATACAGCCTGTTCTATAGAAATCACTGGCCTATAATTTTAAGCCCTAAATCCTGTAATCAGATTCAGTAGTACAGCCTTGCACCTGCAGAAAGCCTCACTGGTCTGCTAGCAGCAACCCAAGAACTACGAGATCCTCATAGAGGAGCTAAAGATTTAACTAAACTGAACAAATTTCGGGTTTTGAATGAAAGTTCTTCCTATGCCTATAGCTGAACAATATAAAAGACAGGAAAATTCATACATTAGCTTGTCATTTCACTAAAGTCAGGGGAGTCATTCCAAATTAATAATGACATGAAAGCAATGTGAACTTGGCCTTTGAGGTTATATTCTATTAATTTGCTAATACCTTGTAAATTCTATATTTGAGACGTATCCTGCAGTTCTCTTCTAAAATAAATTTCTACTCATAATCCACTGATACAGCCTGAGCCATTATTTTGTAACTTATTTTTAAATCGAGACTGATTTTAAGAGCCACATTTGTGTCTACAGACAACATCAAGCAAGAGAAAGAAAAGTGGTGAAAAGAAATTGGTTTTCAAGTTTCCAATCAATAAATAGTTCCAGTTAAAGAACTATGCAAAAAACACACATGCACACAAAAAAAACCCCATAAAAATCATGTATATCATTGGAAAAGATATTATACTAGAAATATTAGTTCCACTCATCCTTATGGATTGCAAGTACCGACCATTAAAAGTCAATACTATCAGCCATTTGACATATTTTCTGGCCTGACAAGTTCTACATTGCATCTAGGTTAGGTATAATTTCACTGCTTTCATAAAGTACAAGACTTTAGGATGATAATCGCAGCAATCTGAAAAGCTGCAGAAGCAAGATATTCTCTGGGCTGCATATAGGAATACCTTACTGTGTGTTGTCCCACTCTGGACCTAAAATGGCTGTTCTGCAGGGGCTGTTGTTGCTTGGTGACCAAAAGTGCATCTCCTAGGCCACCGAGGGATGTGAACATTCAGAAATTGATTTGTTCCTGTTGCTCTTGAGGAGACTGTACCCATAAAACAGATTAAGTCAGCACATAATGATCTATGCATTCTCCTTGCTGGCATGCTTAAACTAGACATTGAAGATAGGCCTGTGATTTTGAGCTACTTACCAACCAGGCAAGGGAAAAACAGAATAATGCCTCATGCGCTACTGCCCACAGAATATGAAAGTAGACCAAGCCTCAGCTACTGTGAGACTACAAGACACCCCTGCTTCAATTAAGTCTGTGTTGTACATCTATCCTGTTCCAGTGCAACCTCCCAGTTGCTATCAGGCTCTCTTTCTTTCATTAGAATCAAGTAGTTAATTAGCCCCAGCCTGTCCTCTCTCCTTCTCTCTTTCCCTTTAACGCAGCAGTAATGATGTCTAATTACCAGCAGCAGTGGATTACAGCACCATCAGGAGCAAATCTCTCTGGCTGACAGCAAAGCTGAGTAGCAAATCTTAAAGCTTCAAGGAGAGAATAATTCCTAATGAAGTATTTGAATATTTGCTTTTTTTTGACCAGCTTGTGACTATAGGGTCCAACTTATAATTTCATTCGTCCTGTTACTGCAAAGAGAGTGCTCGTGCTGCCAGCAGTGATTAATTTTAAATTGAAGTTACTTTTACCTATGGTGAGATCAAGTGATGAACAAGAAGAGGGGGAAGATGAGGGAGAGGTTCACAGTTTGGGTATCTGTTATTTTTTGTGGTTTTCTCTGTGGACTGGATGAGCTGAATAGTATGGGATAATGACAAGAGAGAGAGAAAAACCAACAGTGGGCATGTTTCTAAACGGTCAGAAATTAATAAACTCTTAAATAATTAACAAAAAGAAATGAAAGAATGGGCTTTTAAGGCCTACCAACGATTACTGTCTGATGAAAATCCTATCTTTCCCCCTGTAACTTATCCTTCCTTTCTGATTGAAATCCTAGGCTTCCTAAAGTCAACACGAGCTTTGCCACTGGCCTTCTCCAGACCAGGGGCTGCATCCCTGTTCTGTCAAAGAGGTGATTTCAGAGCCCAGCAGATGCTGCCCCTTCCCTAGCAATTGCTCATACAAGCCCTTGCCACCCTGCAGGTCTACTTAAATACTCCTCTACCTTTTGTGATGAGATAGGGACACCAGATTCATAGGTTTAAGAAGAGACCAATGTTTGTTTCTCAGAGCTGACTGTTGTATAAAGACCCTGAATATTGCTTTTTCTCATTTATGTTGGACAACAAATTTATATTGGCCAGCAGAAGGAAATCTTACCTACATGCAGGACCTATTCTGGAAGGGTTTACACATGTCATTGTTCAAGTAATGCACAGATATTCAGGAATTGCTTACAGATACATTATACTAACTTGACTTCCTTGATTTTATTAGCAGACATCCTTATTTTATTAGGATGTCAGTTTGGTTGCTTACTGTAAAGATAGTTACTTCTATATGAATATAAATACATACATAAGGACATACAGAGACATTCACAGTTGAGGGTATGAATCCCCCAAATGAACAAAGGTAGGGCTAGCAAGTTAAAAAAAAAAAAGCAGCTTGATCTCTGAAGAAAAAAAAAAAAAAAGCAATTTTGATTATTTGGTCTGAAAATAAAATTGAGGAGGGAATGTAAGGTTGGACTCAAGGCTTTCATGGCCTAGCAAATGTGAGAGAAAATAGACAAGCTGATCATCATCGCTGACTCTTGTGTTTCAGAGCCCAGAACGGCACTTAATTTTTAAATCCCATCATGTAAAAATTAAGGTTAGCCTTTTTATCTAGTAGCATAGTCAATGTCATTCTAAAAAATACTTAATTTGCTTACAGTTTTGAACTTGGAGTGAAAAGGATACCTTTAGAGATGAACTATCTTGCCTGCTGGTCTCCAAAATTATTATTCCAGTAAGCAGAAGAGGTATTAAAAAATACCAACCTCTTTGGAAACTTCTGCTTTAGACTACATTTTCATTATAAATTGCACATACAGTACCCTCTGGGGTTAGAGATTAGCAATCAGTCATCTAGTGGCAGAAGAGAAATCTCCCAAATAAATAACCTGAATAGCCTGAATCTGTAGGCAGACCTAGAACACTCCATTGAACAGATAACATAGAGAAGGGAAAAAGCCCTATGCAGGGCTGTGCTTCCACTTTCAACCTTCATATTCGTAAATTCCTTAAAATTAATTCCCCACCTCTGCCTCCGTGCAGCCACATGGCGATGATGACAAGGGGCAAATACAAGGCGACCCCCGGGAATGCCCAGGTTTATGACTTCAGCGAGGCAGAGGGAGGCAGATTTCCCCGGCAGCCTACGTCACAACCCAACCCAGAATACTTTCCAAGAAGCCCTTTTTGCTGCGCCACCCAGCAACCTTCCCGTTAGGTCAGAATCATAGAACAGTTTGGGTTGGAAGGGACCTTAAAGATCATCCAGCTCCAACACCCCTGCCATGGGAAAAATAAGCTTTCAATCCAAAAAAAATAATAAGAAGAAATAAAAATAATTAATTTTAAAAAAAAATATATGGGGGGGAATGTTTCTCCTCCAAGCCAAATGCCCAGGCAGGAATATTTTCAATTGCCGGGTTTCTTTTCCCAGCTCCCCCTCTCTTCCCACCCCACGCACAGACAAAAGAAGCTTAGCTTGCGTGACCCAGACTAGGAGAAGTAAAAATAATGATACACGAAGAGAGTTCAATAGGCAAAACCTACTTGCAGCCAACAGTCCCCATCTTCTCAAATAGGAAAAATCTGTCGCTCCCGCCACCACCGAGCACAAGAGCTCCCCGGCTGCTGCCGGGGGGGGCTGCCGTGCTGCCCCAGCCCATCAAATGGAGTTCCCAGCCTTATGGCTGCGAGGCTGGTGCATCCCCAGAAAGAACCAAGCGCACCGTTTCCCTCGGTCATGATCTCTGAAGAAACTCTCTCTCTTTCTCTCTCTCTCTCTCTCTCCCCCCCCCCCTCTCTCCCCCTTTGTTGAGCATCCTCTCCTCCCCGCCGCCGTTCCCACCGCAGCCGGCCCGCACCGTAATAATAATAAATACATCTTAAAAGCGGGAGAGGGGGAGGGAAACAACCGATATCCCAGGGAAATCCGCACACATAAGAGAGAGAGAGAGAGAGATGCCGGCCGGTGTCCGGGCTGGCCGGGCGCCAGACGAGGCTCCCCCGGAGCGGGACCGAGCGGTGTCCGGGCAGCGGCACAAAGGCCGGGACAAAGCCCGCCCGGCCCCGCGCTGGAGGCACGGGGAGATGCGGGGGTGGGGGACACACAGGGACGAGGAGGAGAACGACACGGCCCCGGCAGGGCGTGTTGTGCGCACGATCGCTTTAAATGGAAAGGACCCACAAAGAGCTCGGCGGTGTATAATGTGACAGGCAAACGCGACATGGTGATGATGACTCGGGGGAAGAGGGAGGAAGGAGCCAACTGTGGCTGCGGCTCCCCCGGTGCCTCTCGCCCCCGGAGCGGGGCTGCGGCGGCCGACATAGAACAAGGAAGACAATTCTCTACTAACCGTGGTTTTGACTGGCACGTACAGCACTTGCTTCCCTCCTCCAGCACCACCACTGACCTCGTCCGAGTTGCCGAGCTGGAAGCCTTTAGATTTGACCCAGAATTTGAATTTGGCGTTATCCGTGGAGCTCGACTCGGAGCCGTTCAGGAGCTGGACGATCCGGTCGTATTTTTTACGGGTCACCGTCTTGGTTTTTCCTGAGTCCCCGTAAGTCCTGAGACACCAGTCTTGAAACTGGCGGTACATGTCCCGGTCGCCGCTCTCCATAATCCCCTAGTACCCGGCCGCACACATGCACACGCGCTCGCACACACCCGCACACGGACACACGGACACACGGACACACGGACACACGCTCCCGGGTGCGGGGCCGGGGGCCGCCCCGCCGCACTTTGCACCTGTTCACCCGGCGCTCATGAAAAATGCATCCAGCTCCCAGCCCGAGCGAAGGAGGTCCCGGCGCAGGCAGATCCCAGCGGCTCTGGTGGGANCATTAGTGTGGCAATGTTCTCCTTCATTTGGGGGGGGGTTTGTTTGGGGTTTTTTTTTTTCACAGGAGGCAAAACGGGTCTGGTAGAGGCTCCTCTTATCCTTCCACTGTACGTGATCAGTCTCCTTTAATAATTGTGCAAGGCAGGACTATCCCACTGGCTACAGCAGCGTCTTACCCGGAGAGGGTTCGGGCGGATAAATAATTAAAATCCTATCCCTCGGCTTAGCGAAAAGAAAAATACCGACTCGGATCCTTCTTCTTTTCCATACATCAGCTGCACCCGGATTCACTCTGGATGGTGCAGGTGAAGGTGAGGGGGGGAAAGGAAAGGAAAGCGGGGAAAAAAGGCTCCCCCTGCTCCGCCCCGGCTGCCTGCTCCGGAGGCTGCTCTGTCTCTGTCCTGGCGGGCTGCGCCTCTCCCCGAAGCCGCCTCTTCGCGCAGGATGGAGGCAGCACTGAAGGGCAAACGGGTCTCCCTGCTCCCCCTTTATTCCAAGGCTGGGCGGCTCTGCTTTAGGTATCCCCGCTCCGGGCATGAAGGTACTGGAAAGAAAGAAAGTTCTTACCTGCTATTTTCTAAGCTAATACATCCGATCCGCCTTTTAAGGACATATTTTTTAATTATAAGGGGGGGAAAACCCGGTCTGTGAGCATTTCAGTTCCTCATATTCGGTCCCATTGAATTTTTCAGATGCTTTTTTAGGATTTTTCCTCTATTTTTTTTTTTTTTTTTTTTTAATCCCTTTAGTTGGTTTGAAAAGAAAAAAAAAGGCAAATTANAAAAGAAAAAAAAAAGGAACACCAAACCAGATTCTATAGGAAATAGGCTCGGATATTGGACCAGAGGAGAGAGAGATCAGTCCCAGGAGGATGTTGGTGAAGGGAAGGAGGCGGCTCTCGGCTGCTCTGCCAGTGTAATGATGGTGCTCACACATGTAGGACTCCTCGGGTGCGGGGTATCCTTTGCTCTCTGGGCTAAACTGGCTACAACGCATCCAAGTAAGTTTGCGTGCGGATGCTGAGCAAACACCCCCCCCCTCAAAAAAAAAGGAGGAAGAAGGGGTTAAAAAAAAAATCATCAATCTTGATTTTTGTCCCCCTCCCGGTGTCAGTTTCAGCTCACGCCGGAGATCTCCGCGCTGTCCTCGGCGCCTCCCGCCGCGCCGCTTCTCCTCGCCGGGTCTCCGCTGCCGCGCCCGCCCGCGCCGCCTCCGCCGTGCGCGGCTCCGCGCTCCCACGCTCCGGGGCGCCGCGCTCTGCGCTGCGGTGGCCGCGGCGCGCTCCGGGCCGGGCCCCGGCGCCTTCTCCGCGATACGCACACCCCCGCACCCCCGCCCCGGCCCTCCGCCCCGACACCGCCGCCACCCCCCCCTCCGCCCCGCGAGCCCTGATTGGCCGCCGGGACAAAAGTTTCTGTGGCGACGGCGGCGGCGGCGCGGTGACGGGCAGCGCTGTCCCATGTCGGGATGGCGCGCAGGGCGCTCCCGCCTCCGCGGGCGCGGACCCCGCCGCGGGCTGCGGGGGGGAGGGACGGAGGGAGGGAAAGGGGAGAGGGGCGAGAAGAGGCGAGGGCAGCGTTTCCATGGCGATGGCTCCAGGAGCAGCACCCCCACCGCCACACACACACACACACACACACACACACACACTCCCTGCAACCCCCCTTTTTCTCTTCCTCCCCGCGCGCAGACGGAGCGAGCGGATCAGCTGACGCATCATTAGCTTAGGACCTAATTATTGCTTATTGGAGCAAGAAGCGCGCGCGGGGTCGCGGCGCGGAGGGGGGGATGGGGTGGANATTGGACCAGAGGAGAGAGAGATCAGTCCCAGGAGGATGTTGGTGAAGGGAAGGAGGCGGCTCTCGGCTGCTCTGCCAGTGTAATGATGGTGCTCACACATGTAGGACTCCTCGGGTGCGGGGTATCCTTTGCTCTCTGGGCTAAACTGGCTACAACGCATCCAAGTAAGTTTGCGTGCGGATGCTGAGCAAACACCCCCCCCCTCAAAAAAAAAGGAGGAAGAAGGGGTTAAAAAAAAAATCATCAATCTTGATTTTTGTCCCCCTCCCGGTGTCAGTTTCAGCTCACGCCGGAGATCTCCGCGCTGTCCTCGGCGCCTCCCGCCGCGCCGCTTCTCCTCGCCGGGTCTCCGCTGCCGCGCCCGCCCGCGCCGCCTCCGCCGTGCGCGGCTCCGCGCTCCCACGCTCCGGGGCGCCGCGCTCTGCGCTGCGGTGGCCGCGGCGCGCTCCGGGCCGGGCCCCGGCGCCTTCTCCGCGATACGCACACCCCCGCACCCCCGCCCCGGCCCTCCGCCCCGACACCGCCGCCACCCCCCCCTCCGCCCCGCGAGCCCTGATTGGCCGCCGGGACAAAAGTTTCTGTGGCGACGGCGGCGGCGGCGCGGTGACGGGCAGCGCTGTCCCATGTCGGGATGGCGCGCAGGGCGCTCCCGCCTCCGCGGGCGCGGACCCCGCCGCGGGCTGCGGGGGGGAGGGACGGAGGGAGGGAAAGGGGAGAGGGGCGAGAAGAGGCGAGGGCAGCGTTTCCATGGCGATGGCTCCAGGAGCAGCACCCCCACCGCCACACACACACACACACACACACACACACACACTCCCTGCAACCCCCCTTTTTCTCTTCCTCCCCGCGCGCAGACGGAGCGAGCGGATCAGCTGACGCATCATTAGCTTAGGACCTAATTATTGCTTATTGGAGCAAGAAGCGCGCGCGGGGTCGCGGCGCGGAGGGGGGGATGGGGTGGAGTGGGATGCGATGGGATGGGGTGGGATGCGATGAGATGCGCGTCCCCGCCGCACTCGGCGCCGCACCGGGGGTCCCCGCGGGGACACGTGGCTGCCGCCCGGCTGGGCTTCCCCTCGGAAACGGGCGAGCGGAGCCGCTGCGCCGCCTCCCCCGCAGCCCCGGGAGGCTCCGGCTGGAACCGGGAGGCCGGGCTGGGCTTAAACCCCGGGCACGTGCCCCTTTCTCGCCCGCCGCGCTGGAAGCGAGAGGGATGCGCAGTTCCCAGGCTTCAGCTCGGTGTCCTCCGCAGGAATCTTGCCTGCGCCCGGGCTGCCGACCGCTCGGGGCCTGGAAGGGCTTTCTGCGGCGGGTTTTTGCTTCCCAGGCTTGGGCAGCGATGAGCACCTCGCACCCCGCAGGAACGAACTATCGCGGGTTGTGGGGCCAAGAAAACGGTGTTGGCCGAGCCTGGATTTCTGAGGCGAGAAGGTGCCAAGGGAGCTGGGAGAAGCTCTTCTTCGCCCATCCCAGCCAGACCACACTGGTCCATCGGGCCACACCTCAATCCGGCCTCCATCTGTCTCCCTGCTTGACCCCTGACTCGCACGCACCGCCACACTGCTCTGTTCCTCTCCATCCTCTCTCCCTTCCCCTGGTCCCGTGTTTATTCTCTATTTTTCTGCTTTCTGTCTAGAAACACCACTGCGGAAAGCAGGCGAAGCTGGGAGACGACTGTTGTTTAAAAGCAGCCCGAAGGATGTTTGTGTCGCCAAAACCCTTCCCGGCATCTGTAAAATCTGAGAGGACAAGCTGGCACAATGGGCTGAGCAAAGTAGGACTTAGAGATAACCCAAGGAGGTCTGAGACTTTTTGTTGGCCACAGGGTCCGTAAATTATCTTGGCAGCTCCGTTTTGGTGTTTGAGGAGCACAGGACTCTTGTCCATCACAGGATCTGGAGGAGAGGCAGTAACAAAGGAACCGCTGTGGAGAAGGGAAACAAGGGGAACCTTGCTGAACCCTCACCCAGCAGGCTTTGAGAGATGTAGCATTACTTTAATGTGCCATTATATCTACATTTAGAAAAGGGGTCACGACAGAGATTGGGCTGCACTGCTAAACAATCCTGTCAGATAATTGTTTTCAAACCAATCTCCCGCTGAGGGTCTTCATCACTTCCATATCACATTGATACTGTGTTATGCATGAATCCAAAGTAAGGCCACAAAACGAGGAGGGGGAAAGGAAGACATGATGTAGCTGGGAACAGTGATCCAGACAGTTATAGCATGGATGAGTGAAATGCTTGAAATAGGCAGGAGCATTTTAGTCTTTGGGAAAATATTTCCATATCCAGCAGTACCACTTTGGATCATGTAAAGAGCTGTATCCCTTCTCAGCAGAGAAAAAAAATCTTAAATTCAGTTGAGTTTGGACCATGTCTTAAAAAAACCCAGAAATACTCATTGTTTTTTCAAACTATTTAATGACAGGAGAGAGAACAAAGAAAAGTGGATGAAAACCAACTGTGATGGGGAGTGCAGATGGAGAGTAGAAATCAGTATAATATTTAACTCAGCTGGATTTGTCTCTTTGTTTTACTGTTAGGATTTTTGATTAGCTTTGGTGAAAGACACCGACGTTTATTACTGCTTCCATTAATCACTTGTCCAGAAGTCCTAGGATCATCCTGGAACCCCACTGTGGATAAGCGCAGGTCACAAAAATGATGCTCACCATAAAGAATTGGTGATCTAAATAAGTTTGATTGTGTGGTGCATAACTTTGCTCTTATATAAATGTACATTGTAGGATATATCTATGTAACTTATTAAATATGTCTTCTAAGTATACAGTAGTTTCAGCAGAATTTATATGGTGAGTTTAGAATACAGATCTTTAATCCCCAGATTTTAAGTTATCTGAGATTCTGAAACTAGTAGCATAAGATTACATTTCAATAGAGAAAATTGCATGAGGTTAGCTTCACCATTCTGGCTTTTTTCGGTATCAGAATTGACAGGTTTTAATTACACAGACTGGAATCTCCTTGAGCTGAAAAAGTCTTGCACAGACCTTCCTTCTATAAAGACTTCTAGTGACACCCTATTACTCAGTTGAACTTGAAGAAACTCCATTACCAACATTAGGGAAAGGGGCTGTGTCAGTCTTTCAGTGCCATGGACTGAGATTCTTTTCTGTTCTGGATTCTGTAGAACCCACTTGCATTTGCCAGAAAATGAAAGTTTCTGTCCTCAAGTTTGGAGACAGCCTTCCCATGGAAAATCTGTGCCTGTCTAGATTGTTTACTCTGCAGCCAGCCCAAAACAGTACACCACCAACAGATGTGTGAACTTTTCCGTTCAGTGTAATGAAGCGTTAGTTGCAAAACAGAGTTTTGTCGATTTAAATTGTCTCACGTGCATCAGGCTGTGAAAGAGGTTTAAAATAAATCATGAATAAGTTATAAATATTGTATTTTTGGAATTATCAACTCTAACAAGTCCACTGGCAATAGAAAGCAAAGACTTAGAATGTGGCGTGATGTCTCTCATTAAAGTTAAGTTACTAGTGTGCCTGGATGAAATTACGGTATTTTGGTGACACGGCACTGAGTCCATAGAAAAAGCTGAGAAGACACTCTCAATTTTTAAAACTTGCCGAAAAAAAGAGAAGACTTTTGGTTGAAATCTACCATTCAACTTCTGGCAAAGAAGAATATCGAGAAACACACACACTGTATTTCAGCATAGTGCTTGATACAGAGTTACTGGATGGTTGAGAGTTGCCTTTGAGGGTAAGAATTTTCTGTCACTAGCTTTTTTTTTCACTGACATAGTTAGAAAAATAGTTTTGACGCTTCTAATTTGCCACGTGCATGAGTTATTATGGAAAGTCTGCTTTCAGTGCAGGCTGAGTATCTTCCTTGCTGAACTGAGAGAAGATGCGGTTAGGAATAAAGAAACCACAGCTCCCAATGATTTACTTTAAACTGTACCTGCTAGCATTTTCCCTCCTTTCTAGAGAGAATTTTGGTGGAGGTCTTTTGTCACGTTCTTTACAGCCCTGTGATGGCAGCGCCAAGGAGTACTGCCAGCCCTAATGCTGGTAGAGACAGAAGTCAATGTTCGTGCACTGCATTAGGCTTGTCTGTGCTGTCTTCCCTTGGTTTCACGTGCTTGATAAAACCCCCTAAGCGGCTGGGTAATCAGTCACCTCATTATGTTTGAGGAGGTGGGACTCTGCTGTGACACAGCTTTCATGAGGAGAAAATAGTCACTGTTCCACCTACTAGTATTGCTGGCAAAGGACCACTCCAGAAAGATCAGAAACTAGAGGTGGATATTTGGTAGTATTAAGTATAAAAACTGCAAAGAAATGAAGGCCGCCAGGTTTTTATCTACTGAGTGAATTATCATGGAGCAAAGCCTAAACTCTACATTGTTGTTAAATATAAATGTTTCCAGTAAGTTTTCTATTGTTTCAAATTCCAATATTTCCTTTCTGTTTTTTCCATTAGGTTTTGGTCAGTTAGTGCTGAAGTTTGGAAAATTAGGAAGGGATAGACCAAGGCAGTGACTCAAAGATGGATTACAGGAATGTACTAGATGATTGTGAAATCTATGGGGGGAAAGAGGCTGTATGTTTCTGGATTTATAAAGAAGTGGAAGAATGGTGATGTAATTCTGGTTAGGATCTTTTCACATAGAGTGGTTTTGGTGATGCTGATGAGAATAATATTGGGATATATTCCATCTTTTCCTCTTAACGATCTTGTTTGGAGACATTTGGAATCTCTTATGGAAAATACTCAAACTCTCCCTTACTGCAGTTTAAAATGTTCAGTCTCGGCTTCATTCTACAAAGCTGCTTTGCTTTAAGTCACAGTTCTGCAAACCATAACTTCACATATTTCTTTTACTTTATGCTTTATTACTAAGAATATTTGCATGAAAACAGGATCTTTGTTTAAAAGATCCTGCTTCTTATTCCTCACAGCTCATTGGGTTGGAAGCGATTACAGTACCCTCTACAGAAGGTTCTGATCCCTTCAGAGCAGGAAAATATAAGCAAGAATAGAGAAATTTTTAAGAATCTTAAGTTCTTGTTTTCATGCAAATGTCCTCATTTCCTTAGTAATAAAGAAAGGAAAAGGGAATAAATATGTGACATACAGTGGAAAAAAGAGAATGTTTCAAATGCGTTGAGGTTTACATATGGGCATTGAATGGTTTTTAATGTTATAATGATGCTTTGCACTCAACTTTGCTTGCTTTTATCCTCAAAGAGAAGGAGTGCACAAAGGATTTTTTGGAGTGTGTGGATGTAGGATTTCTTATTCTTTCTACAAGCAGTGTATCTTTCTCAAGAAGAGCAATGCTAATAAACCAGGTACTAGAATATCACCTTGTGTCTTGTCTAAACCAAGCCAGGACTCAACAAGGTAGTGCTAAAAATGCTAACAACCTATCCCTGTTAGTGTTCTTTATTGCCATGGAGGAAAATGTGATAATTGGAAATTTTTCCAGAAAGTTCCAGATCCAGCTCTACAGCCATCTAGTAGTGTCAGGCACTATTAGTCAGAGCCAGCAGTGGAGCAGAGTGTGGCTAACCGGCTGGCACTGTCCTTATGACATGAGGAAACTGTGGAGGAAGGGGGAAAAAGGAGGAGGAGAATTAGTCAATCTGAAATACTTGGCAAAATACAACATTAATCCCTCCCTGGTATAATTTTGCAACTGATGTAAAAGTAAAATCTACATTTTGCTTCTGTATAAGTAGCGTGGGGCCCTCCTGCCTCTTCACAAAGTGTAGGAGACTGCTGGCTAAAGACCGAAACAGAAGAAGCATTACCTCTCATTGCAGATATTATTTCATTTCCTAGAGTATTTTATGGGTTTCAGCTCCTTAACCTAATTGATCTTGCTTCACAAGTGAAATTTGCTTAAAATAGTTCTCAAATTTTTGCCACTGTAGTTTTACTATAAGCTAGCCATGCTCTTTAAATGAAAACACCATGCACATTTTGCAGTAATACGTGTAGGGTCCCAGAATGATCGCTAAAGAAGTGCCCTTTCAGAAATGGTCATTACTGGTAGCTTTTGACTTGGTAGTGTTCATGCACTGTTTCAATGTCCTGAATAAAGTTATCATCGAAACGCCAAGTCAGTGCCATTGGCATCAACTTTAAGCAGCAGAACAGTATAAATAGTATCTGCCCTCATGTGACTTTTCCCCACTCATCAAATGCTGTTTATCTATTGCACTTTCATTACAGTGGTCTCTCTCTTCCTGTTACAATACTGAATACATTTTGTTCATCCCATTCTGAACAATAAAACCAAAAAAAAGGTTATTCATTTTAAACAGCAAATGCAAACAACTGTATTGATTAAATTAAAAAATCTCAGAACAGCTAGGGAAGTGGGGTGCAGATAGCCATTCATTTGTGGCAAATACAATTGTTTCAGACCCAAGAAGCAGGTTTGGTTTGGAGTGTTCTCCTGGATGGTTGGTTTGGATTGTTTGTTGGTCTTCTGCTCTCTGTGTGCTCTGCCTGAATGGGTTATCCCTCATCCCTCAGGAGTGAGGAGAGGATCTCTGACCTGGGATGGTCCCTGCCACCTGTAGGGCAATGGGATGCTACCACAAATCAATTAGGTAGAGAATTTTGAGGCATTATATGTAGATGATGCCCAGGATAGGGAGCTGGGCATAGTTGTCATTGTGTCCTGTGTACCTCCCAGCTCAGGAATACAGGCCTGGACAGGACCTCCTCACTTGTCCCACCTACTCTTAAGTATCTTGCAACATTTAGACAAGGATGTAAAAGACCTGTTCCATGTTTCCCCCACACTCCAGGGCTCTCCCAGCAGATGTCTTCTGGAAACCTGCAAAAAGAGACAAAAATCCACAGTCATTTGCAACAGGAGTGAAACAGTCGTGGCTTTCTGATTTCTAACCAACTATGCCATACCACAAGCAGCTCAGCAAGGAGGCACTAAGTATGAAAGATGACAGCACTCAGGAATTAAATGAGATAGGAGGCCGGGACTGCCCCTTTGTGCTCTGTCTCTGGAGATCTGCCAGAATCACAGTGTTTGTCCAAACCTTGTGGGTTATTTGCTGTTAGAAGCAGGTTTATTTAGACCTCAGTGTGCCTGTGTGTTTCCTTATTCTCATATTCTTGTTACTCAGAATGAAATCTACAGAGTCTTACAACAGTGTAGATGGAGCCAAACATCACCGTGATCACTCTGCCCTTTGATAGAGCCCCTCATGCTGAGCTAGGAAATAGAGAGGTAGATATGGAGCGTGAGGCAGCAAAAGTGCCTGGTTTGTTTCAGGAAGGACTTATTTTAAGCAGTGACATTTCTCCACCTTCTGTCCTCAGCCATTTAATGATCACTCTCTAGTATATAGAGCATTGTAAAAGCGACTGTAATAAAATTGATCCCGGTGCCTTATCTTTTGGATGCTTACAAGTTTCCAAGGTACCTCTAAGTCTCGCCCATCACTGCTAAAGCCTGAGGAACTCACCTGAACCAGCATGCTCTCTTATAAAATTTTGGTTTCTGTCTTCCCAAAAGTAAAAGATCATCTGAAAAAACAGCCAGTTGGATAAAGCTTCAAGGCTGTGAAGAAGAAAAGATCTATTAGTGAAGCACCTCAATAGTGACAGCAGTATGCTTGAAATGTGAAGCATTGCATGAATGTTTGTATTTATGACCACTAGCCTATAGAGAACAATGCTGCCTAAGCAAAGTCCTCATTCTGGTTAACACATTTGAACTTTGCAGTGTTAAGCTCTGTATATTTTCAGACATTTCTAATTGAACTTTGCATCATGGTTCTTGTGAAAGAAAGCAAAACTGAAGCTTCCCACAGCCATTTTTTGAACCAGAGGTGTACTCTGTTTTCTGAAGCTGGTATCCTCATTCAAACAAATATGCAATAAAAAATGTGTTCATGTGTGAAAAAGCCATATGCGGTGTTGAAATTCTGGCCAACTTGTTATACAGATACTACATGCTACTGAAATGATGGCTCAGTTGGGGGATTCTACTCACAAGTAATGCACTCAACTTTATAAGCAACATCTCGCCTTCAGTACTCTCAGTCATGACAGAGACTGGGGAGATCGAGATGTTCATGGCCATAGGCAGGGTAGCTTAGGAAGATATGCTACTGTTTCCACCCTTTGGTTTTGTTTTTTAAAAATATATTTACTCTCTGTTTAAGTTCAAGTATGGCCATGGTATTTCTCAGTCTCTTAAGGGACGGAAAAGGCAATTTCAACCTTTGCCTCCAAACTTGCAAGACTCCCCACTGTAATCACACACTCTGTTCTTGTGCTTAGCATGGGCGGAAAGCTATCTGTTAGTATATTACTGACTTTCTATTTTGTGTGTTCATTTTGCTAATTGATCAGAAGAAACAGAAAAAGGACCAAAATTTGTCCATCATACATTAGCTCATGCTGGCTAGCCCAATTGTGCTCGACTAGGATAATTTTCTTCAACTTCTCATAACAGCCTTCTTGCCAACAAGAGGACAAGGAATGCACAATAACCTTGGATTCAACACAGCCAGGACAGCTGACCCAAACTGGCCAAAAGGATATTTCATGCCATATGATGTCATGCATGGTAGGATACAACCAGAGGAATTCGCCAGGGTTGGGGGGTGGAGATTGCTGCTTGGGAACTGGCTTGGTATCAATTTCCAGGTGCTGAGCNCCCTTTGGTTTTGTTTTTTAAAAATATATTTACTCTCTGTTTAAGTTCAAGTATGGCCATGGTATTTCTCAGTCTCTTATGGGAAGGAAAAGGCAATTTCAACCTTTGCCTCCAAACTTGCAAGACTCCCCACTGTAATCACACACTCTGTTCTTGTACTTAGCATGGGCAGAAAGCTATCTGTTGGCATATTACTGACTTTCTATTTTGTGTGTTCATTTTGCTAATTGATCAGAAGAAACAGAAAAAGGACCAAAATTTGTCCATCATACATTAGCTCATGCTGGCTAGCCCAATTGTTCACTTTGCTTTTTTTCTATCATTTTTATTTACATATCTGGATACGTCAAAGAAGTGATCCCTTAGCCTATGACTTGCTACAAGCCTCTAAGAATGAATTAAAATACAATTAATCCATATGTAGATTCAGTATCCATAGAAAACAGACAACAGTTTTGGAAACATATTGCAAGGAATAATTATGGTGTGTTGAAGACAAACTTTATCACTTATTTCCTGTTCTCAAAACCATCTCAGAGTAAAGGTACAACAACAGAAGTTCCCTTATCAGTCCATTTTTTAAAAGTGAGCTTGGCATATATCCTAAGGAATAATGTCCTGAGCTCGACTAGGATAATTTTCTTCAACTTCTCATAACAGCCTTCTTGCCAACAAGAGGACAAGGAATGCACAATAACCTTGGATTCAACACAGCCAGGACAGCTGACCCAAACTGGCCAAAAGGATATTTCATGCCATATGATGTCATGCATGGTAGGATACAACCAGAGGAATTCGCCAGGGTTGGGGGGTGGAGATTGCTGCTTGGGAACTGGCTTGGTATCAATTTCCAGGTGCTGAGCAATTGCACAGTACAGTACTTGCTTTGTATATTATTTTATTATTATCATCACTGCTGTTATTTTTATCTTCCTTTGCTGTTCACTTAAAAGAGACATATCCAAAAAGAATATCTGGGGTGCTGTAGAAAAATCACAATATCTCTAATTCTGTGTCAGAACCCAAGCAACAATCATATATCTTGGAGCACATGAGGAAAATAGTCTGTTAAGGGAGTTGCTGCTCTATTTTTCTGTGTATCTGAGGTGCAGTTTAGTGTATCTATTGAGGCAGTTCTTCAAAGAAATCAATTTCTTTGTTGCTCAAAACTCCTGCCAGATCAAAGAATCATAGAATCATTAAGTTTGGAAAAGACCTGTAAGGTCATCAAGTCCAACTGTCAGCTCAACACCACCATGCCTACTAAACCATGTCCTAAAGTACCACATCTATAAATTTTCTAACACCTCCAGGGATGGTGACTCCACTGCCACAAGCAGTCTGTTCCAATGCTTGACCACTCTTTCAGTAAGCAAATTTGTCTTAGTATCCAGTCTAAACTTCCCCTGGCACAACCTGAGACCATTTCCTCTCATCTTATTGTTTGTCACTTGGAAAGAGAAACCAACACCTGCCTCACTACAACCTCCTTTCAGATAGTTTTAGAGAGCCATAAGGTCTCCCCTCAGCCAGAAGGCCCTTCTTGTAGACAGGCATCACACTGGCAAGCCTACAGCTGTCTGGGACCTCCCCTGTTAACCAAGACTGCTGATAAATGATGGAGAGTGGTTTGGCAAGCTCCTCCATGAGCTCCCTCAGTACTTTTGGGTGGATCCCATGCAGCCCCATAGACTTGTGAGTGTCTAGGTGGTGTAGTAGGTCATTAACTGCTTCCTCCTGCATTACTGGAGGGGGTTATCAGCCCTGTTTCAGATGAAGCATAATTATGCTTAGACTCTCTAGACTCATGTCAGGGCTTGATATCTATATTTATAGTACTAGGATCTTGTCCGTATATACAAAGGCTCTCAAAAAAAAAATCAAAAGTAATGGTGAATAATCTGCTAAACATAACCATTCAATCCAGGGATGTGAGTTGAAGGGTCAACGCACCATATCTGCTGCAGTTTTTTACAGAGTAAGCTGTGTGGGCTCTGTATTGTCAGAGGCACAGTGGTGACTGAAGTAGCGTTCACTTCTGTGTCCACCATTGGGTACTGGTAGCCAACAGAGTTGGGTTCAGAGAAGGGCTATAAGAGGGAAAGGGATGTCTTTCAATGAGAGGCTTGGGTAGACCAATCTATTCAGCTTAACAAAGACAAGATTAAATGGAGAATTGGTTACAATTTATAAATGTCTCATTTCCCTGTAGAGGTAGAATACAGGACTAGAAATTTGATAATATATAGCATTTCAGTCAAGTGGGGGAAAGTCTGACAAGAACCAGTGAATTTGAAACTAGAAACATCTTAACATGGTAGGTAATTAATTACTGGAACAATTTACTGAGGATTGTAATGGATTCTCCGTCACTAACCATTTTGGAGTTGAAAATGATTGATTTTCTCAAAGAGCTGCTCTAGTTCCTTCAGGGGTTAATTTGAGAAAGTTGTGTTACCTGTGTAATACAGGAAAAAAATAGATCACAAATTGCTTTCCAGGTATATAATCTATGAACTTGGATCAAATAGCTAATGCATATCTGTCTGTGTCTTATATTCTCCTACTGTAACTAGTAAGCATGATTCAAACATTTTTTCCTGTATTATCATTTGCATGGGAAATTTACAATGAAGGACTATAACCTCATACATGTTTGCTGTTCATATTGGACATTCTGCTTGTCGTATGGATCCAAAGATTTTAAGGCTGGGAAATTCCTAGTCATCAAGTAGGCTGAGTACCTCCAGCACAGAGCATCACATCTTACCCCACCATTCATCCAGTACTTGAGGAGCTGACATCTAATTGCTGGCAGCCACTTTCAAAGGATGTGTGGGTTATATATTGCCACGGAGGTGCAGGAGGATGCTGGATGGCTCACTCCTTTTCTGTCTCAGTGGAATGTGAGCTCCTGATTTTTCCAGCCTCTTTTGTAAATTACACCCCAAATCCAATTTAAAGAATGAGGTTCTGCCATAGCTCAAGCCACCAGGCACCCTGACATGGGTTTCAGTGAATTCCACTGGATGAGCCACAAAGATGCTGCATTTGCCAAAATATCAATAGTATTCCATGGATTTTATTATGCAGAACTAAATGTAAAATAAGGCACTATTGGACCTCTCTGACCAGAACCTCTCTATTCCTGATCACATTTCACTGAGGTGTATGAAATAAGGAGGAAATATTTACTTTAAAATTGGCAGAGATTTTTTTGTTTCAACACTTGTTCAATGTCTTCCTAGCCACTGCATCAAACTGTACTGTCGAAATCCAGCAGAGTGTCTATCTCTGAGCAGCCTTCAATGCAAATGTTACTTGACCTAGAAAATTACTGCTTACAAGGAACAGGAGAACCCTCTCAATATTTTGATGGTAAGTCATGGAGACCAACTATACAGAGAACTGTAAATAAACATTACTTCAAAGTGTAGCTCTGGGCAGTTCTGTATAGTTCATCTGAAGCCATTGCAACATACATTGCTATATTAAAAAGTCAAGGTAGAGGAGGGACTGTCTCTTATTAGAGCTGGAAAAATGAAGATAACAGTTGTTCTAATCAAAGAGGCTATTTTTTCCTGCAAACTTTTTGTCTTTGAACTGCCACAGCTACAGTGTTATCACTCTTTCTGCATGAAGAGTGTTGTTAATAGAACTGTTTTTACATACAGAGCAGAATATTTGAGAAATAAAACACAAACAGTAGTGGTCTTCAAAGAGTAGTGGTCAATGGCTCAATGTCCAGATGGAGATCCCTGACAAGCAGTGTCCCTCAGGGGTCTGTACTGGGACTGGTGCTGTTTTATGTTTTCATTTATGATATATATGGTGAGATTGAATGCAGCCTCATCAAGTTTGCAGATGACATCAAGCTAAGTGGCATAGTTGCTACACCAGATGGACAGGATGATATCCAGAAGGACCTGGACAAGCTGGAGAAGTAGGCCTGTGTGAACCTCACAATGTTCAACAAAACCAAGTGCAAGGTTTTACACCTGAGTTGGGGCAATCCATGGCTTCAATGCAGGTTGGGGGACAACATGATTGAGAGTAGACCTATGGAGAAGGACTTAGGGGTGCTGGTTGATTTGAATCTCAATATGAGCTGGCAATGCGCACTTGCAGCCCAAGAAGGCCAACCATATCCTGGGTTGCATCCAAAGAAGCACGGACAGCAGGCTGAGGGATGTGATTCTCCTTCTCTACTCTGCTGTCATGAGACCCCACCTGGAGTACTGTGTCCAGTTCTGGAATCTCCAGCATAAGAAGGATATGGAACTGTTGGAACAGGTCCAGAGGAGGCCTATGAAGACTATCAGAGGAATGGAGCACCTCTGCTATGAGGACAGGCTGAGAGAGTTGGGATTGTTTAGAGTGGAAAAAAGAAGGCTCCAGAGACACCTTGTAGCAGCCTTCCAGTACCTGAAGGGGCCTACAACAAAGCTGGGGAGGGACTTTTTACAAGAACATGTAGTGACAGGATGAGGGGGAGTGGCTTTATATTGGAAGACTTAGATTTAGATTTAGATTTGACATTGGGAAGAAATTCTTTGCAATGACAGTGGTGAGGCAATGGAACAGGTTGCCCAGGGAAGGTGTGGATCCTCCATTCCTGGAGATGTTCAAGGACAGGTTTGATGGGGCCTTGAGCAGTGTGGTCTGGTGGGATGTGTCTCTGCCCATGGCAGGGTATTAAAACTATATGATCTTTGCGGTCCCTTCCAACCCAAACCATTCTAAATTCTATGATCATGCAGAGTAAAACATGCACTTTAATGTATAACTGAGCAAATTGTTAGATATTCTTATTGTTTGGGGTTTTTTTTAACAAAATAGGATGACAAATTTGATCATAAAACTAATGCCCTTTCCCTTCACATTAGGTTTGGGTAGAAATAGCAATGAAAAAAACAGTTAAAAGAATGCACAGGCTGTCAGTTACTTCACAGAATACATCCTTGTATGAATTCTATGTGTGATCAAGTGGACTAAGAAGAATCTACTCATAACTGTTTTTCTTAACTTCATGTCAAGATACAATAAAGACAATTATAAAATATCTTTAATTTTAACCCTAACAAAAAGTAGGGAGGAAGAGTTAGACTCTAGGGATCATAGAATCATAGAATGACCAGATTGGAAAACACCCACTGGATCATTGAGTCAAACCATTCCTATCAAACACTAAACCATGCCCCTGAGCACCTCATTCACCCATGCCTTAAACACCTCCAGGGAAGGTGACTCAGCCACCCTCCCTGGGCAGCCTGTTCCAGTGCCTAATGACCCTTTCTGTGAAGAATTTTTTAGCTAATGTCCAGCCTAAACCTCCCCTGGCAGAGCTTGAGGCCATTCCCTCTCATCCTATCCCCTGTCACTTGGAAGAAGAGCCCAGCTGCCTTCTCTCCACAACCTTCTTTCAGATAGTTGTAGAGAGCAATGAGGTCTCTCCTCAGCCTCCTCTTCTCCAGGTTAAACACCCCCAGTTCTCTCAGCCGTTCCTCATAAGGCCTGTTCTCCAGCCCCTTCACCAGCTTTGTTGCTCTTCTCTGGACTCGCTCCAGAGCCTCAACATCCTTTTTGTGGCATCTAAGCCACAGAAACTCAAGGTGTTATGTTAGCAAGTGAAAATTTTAGTAGAAATCTTCAGGTACACTGAACATCTACTGAAGAAAAGGCCATGTTTGTTTTCTTAGCAATTTAGGTGGTAGCAACAATGTAACAGGAAAGAAAAATATTCCCTTCTCCCACCTTCCTTTCTAGAGGCCAAAAGAATCACTTATTTACTAAATGACTGTAATGCAGACCTACACTTGGACTAGCATGCTAAACATCTGAATGAGACTCAGCTTGTGCAGGGTACAAATGATTCAGATATGAGTGATCTGATGTGCATTAACAGCAGAGATTAGTCTGTCAGGTCTATGTGAGCGTTCGAGTGGCAAAATGAGCAATAAGTGGCAATGCATTGTAAAGCATTAGAGATTTTTGGAGGACTAAGGAGGAGGGAAAATTACTGCTATCTACAGTGCAGTTTAACAGGTAACAGCAACTTTGGAAGAATAAAAAAGCACCCAGAACCTAACCTATCTGCAATATTGAGTCAATTAGGTGATTAGAGCATGAGCACAGATTAGGGTGCTGTTGGGGCAGTTCCTGCTTTTGACATGATATCTTGCATAATTTTTCTAAGACTGTCCACTATTACCTGAACTTGTATTTCTCCAGCTAATTCTTATGACAACAATCACTAAATAATTAGCCAGAAGTGTTGCTAATAGCAAGGGACAACCACCCCTGTGCTCAATGCAGTGAGTGCAGTCTGGGTATTTAAGATAGACATGCTCAGAACTCTTCAGTTAGTAGAAAAAAAACATGGAAGCAGGGCAATACTGAAAGATCCTTGCTAGGTTGGAATCTAGCACTGCTAACACTTAGCTGCTTCACACTTAACTTCTAAAAACATTTTTTTTATATGGGAGTTTTGCGATCACCACCACCCCGAAACTTGCTCCAGTTTCTAAAGGGAATCACTGTTGCTGGAAAAACTACATTTTAGGTTTATTCAACCATGTGAGAGATGTACTGGGTATGAGGGATTGACCTATTCTGAGACCTCCACTGTCATACCTGCTTTGGGAACTGGATTGCCACTAGCAAATACAGGTAAAAATCACTTATTGTACAGCAGAATTTCTCAGAGGACTGCTATGCCTAGCTGCTTCACACAGGCTCTGAAAAAGCATTTTGAAATTGCACAGCAATAAAATGTTGAAATCACCACCACATTTATCTTGCACTTTGGGTCTATGCACAGGGCCAAATCTAAGGGCATGTCCATCAGGCAGTCCCTGAGGTATCAGGATGGCCAAAGCTGCCTGCTCTTAGCAGCAGCTTCTAAGAGTCTACAGTAAGACAATTGACTCTGTTTCCTCATCATGAGACTTTTGATGGATGACCCATGATGGAATGCTGTGGAACGTGTTTTCCAGATTTCACAGTAAATGACATATAGCCAGAAATTTTGGCATGCGCTGTCCCAATCCAATATTGGGGAGGGTTCTTAGATGATCCCAAGAGTGAAATTAAGACACAAATGAGGGCAGATGCCGTACAATCTTGTGACCTTTATTTTCTATAACAACTGATAACAACGATAGGACAGAGAGAAAAGGAAAGAAAAGTCAGAATCCCTAAGCAAGCAAACAATAGAGGCGCAGCTAATTACCACCACCATGAATCCAGCAATGTGCAGTTGGCTTGGTCGCGGTGCAGGTGATGATGCTCCAAGCTCCAGAGGAACATGAAATAAAAGAGAGAGGGCCAGCTCTGTGTCCCAATCTCAGCAAAGCAAGGGAGAGCAGTGCCTGCTCCTGCACTGCCCTTCTGCTGAACCTGGCCCTACAGACAACCTGGTGCCACAAATGGGTAGTCTCTAGACAAAATGTTTAAGGCAAAGAGACACACATAGTCCAACTCTGCATGCGCTTTTCAAAGATCTTGCTGTAAAGGAGGGAGGATTTAATGAGTGGGCAGCATAGTCTTGCACTTTCTTCTGGGTTTTTTTATAATTGCTGCCAGCCTCAGGCAGAGACGAGTGTAATGAGCCTGATGCTGGAGGGTCACATGGAGCTTCCTCCCCTGCAGCTTTCCAGCAGGACAAGGCAGAGAGGCAGGGATGCACCTTCTCTGAGGGGAAAGGGAGGCAGGTCACACACTGACAGCCACAACGTGCTGGAAAACCCTCTGCAGAGCAAGCACGCATCAGCCACTCCCTCTCCCAAGGCTGGTGATATTGTCATTCCATGTCCCAAGGCCAGTGAAATGTTAACACAGTGTTTTCCAGTGTGGAGATCAGGCCTTCTGGATACCAGGCAAATCTCTAAAGATTTAGGATAGAGGAGCAGAAAAGCAGAGGATCAAGAAGAAACCTCTCCTTTAGTTTCCCACTTTGCAAAAGCAGAGGTGGGGCTGGGTCAAAGCAGGAGGTGGGGAGCACTCAGCCATTGCATGTTTCGCCCTTCCCATCCCTGTGTCCCATGCTCCCACTTTTTTCTACTTTTCAGTACACTTCCAAATACTTTTATTGTGAGTAACAGTTGGCACATATTTATGTGTAGAGATGATTACCTTAGAAACCCAAACTGAGAACTGAAAACTTCAAAAGTTTTAATTTGCCCATTTCTATAGATAACAATTTCCAAATAAATTATTTCCTTTAAAGAGACAGTTTCACTGTGACAATAATGCTCTCATGTAGGAGAGCACACAGTTTTACAGCTTAGGCACAAATTGAAGTATTTTTTGTACTGCTCAAACCAAAATGCATTCATAGTTTTTAAGAAGGAAGAAGTCATTTTCTCATCCACTCCATTGTTCCATATGCCATGGGTCACATAATTTCATCTGGTTTCTTAGTAACCTATATCTTTCAAGGTATGTGCTTAGTAAGATGGGCATTTTCTACACATTTAAAAAAAATATATTCATCAGGTCACATGTGAGATGGGGCTTTCAGATGATGGGTTTAGCCTCCACCTGTAACTAATCAGCTGTTGCCCAGCTGATGTGATAAGGCTAACAAGCAGCTTACTTGGGGGGGGAAGTCCACTAGAGCTAAAGAGCCTGGGTCGGGTTAAGGATAAGTCTCTGTTATGCAAAACTGGGTGATCTGTCTGCTATCTAAGGTAGAGAGCTGGAAGGAGTCAGGTGGTAAGATTTGGTTTACCTATTTTACCTTGCTCTGAGTTATGCTTGTGATTCATTTAGTCCCTTTAGGAAGTCTCAGAAATCATTGCCTGTATTCAGTTCAGTTCAGCTTGTCTGCCAGCTTGCTCAAGGGAAACGGAGTTAAGAAGAGCCTTGCTGAGTAGAAAATGTACAGCTGAAGAAAAGGTTATTTTACTACAGCAACCGTTGCTAATCTATGTGAGAGATCTGATTGTGTCGTGTCCATTGTCTTTTAACTGCAATTGGTGTGACTTTGTAGAGTATTTTATCTATATTTTTGTTCAGGAACTATGGCCAAACTGTAAGCTCTAAATAAGGAATGTGGAGAGTTTACTGCCAAGCAATGCAGAGCTCTGTATAGGATGGGCAATGCCTTAAACTCAGGAGAGTGTTAACTTCTTTGTAGTTCTTCTAATGTACTAGTCAAAGCATCTGTACCATCAGGGGCTTCAAATCTTGCTAGAGCCTGCCTTAAAGCCTTGCAGTACCAGGTGCTGTACACAAATTGGTTTGGTAGCTCCCTCCAACCAAGTTCTTACCATCTGTCATTGCAGTGCTCAAATGGGTCTCTTAATCTGGCAATATGAATGCTCAAATCCATAGAGACACTTCTGTGGACACATTTCCCCCCTTCATAGTTCAGGCAAAGATTCAAAAAAAACCCCAGAATTAAAAAAAAACAAAACCCAAACTGGGTATCCAGGGTGCAGATTGGGCAGAACTTAAAATGCACAGAAGCCCTCTGGTTTCTTTTCCTNGTCACACACTGACAGCCACAACGTGCTGGAAAACCCTCTGCAGAGCAAGCACGCATCAGCCACTCCCTCTCCCAAGGCTGGTGATATTGTCATTCCATGTCCCAAGGCCAGTGAAATGTTAACACAGTGTTTTCCAGTGTGGAGATCAGGCCTTCTGGATACCAGGCAAATCTCTAAAGATTTAGGATAGAGGAGCAGAAAAGCAGAGGATCAAGAAGAAACCTCTCCTTTAGTTTCCCACTTTGCAAAAGCAGAGGTGGGGCTGGGTCAAAGCAGGAGGTGGGGAGCACTCAGCCATTGCATGTTTCGCCCTTCCCATCCCTGTGTCCCATGCTCCCACTTTTTTCTACTTTTCAGTACACTTCCAAATACTTTTATTGTGAGTAACAGTTGGCACATATTTATGTGTAGAGATGATTACCTTAGAAACCCAAACTGAGAACTGAAAACTTCAAAAGTTTTAATTTGCCCATTTCTATAGATAACAATTTCCAAATAAATTATTTCCTTTAAAGAGACAGTTTCACTGTGACAATAATGCTCTCATGTAGGAGAGCACACAGTTTTACAGCTTAGGCACAAATTGAAGTATTTTTTGTACTGCTCAAACCAAAATGCATTCATAGTTTTTAAGAAGGAAGAAGTCATTTTCTCATCCACTCCATTGTTCCATATGCCATGGGTCACATAATTTCATCTGGTTTCTTAGTAACCTATATCTTTCAAGGTATGTGCTTAGTAAGATGGGCATTTTCTACACATTTAAAAAAAATATATTCATCAGGTCACATGTGAGATGGGGCTTTCAGATGATGGGTTTAGCCTCCACCTGTAACTAATCAGCTGTTGCCCAGCTGATGTGATAAGGCTAACAAGCAGCTTACTTGGGGGGTGAAGTCCACTAGAGCTAAAGAGCCTGGGTCGGGTTAAGGATAAGTCTCTGTTATGCAAAACTGGGTGATCTGTCTGCTATCTAAGGTAGAGAGCTGGAAGGAGTCAGGTGGTAAGATTTGGTTTACCTATTTTACCTTGCTCTGAGTTATGCTTGTGATTCATTTAGTCCCTTTAGGAAGTCTCAGAAATCATTGCCTGTATTCAGTTCAGTTCAGCTTGTCTGCCAGCTTGCTCAAGGGAAACGGAGTTAAGAAGAGCCTTGCTGAGTAGAAAATGTACAGCTGAAGAAAAGGTTATTTTACTACAGCAACCGTTGCTAATCTATGTGAGAGATCTGATTGTGTCGTGTCCATTGTCTTTTAACTGCAATTGGTGTGACTTTGTAGAGTATTTTATCTATATTTTTGTTCAGGAACTATGGCCAAACTGTAAGCTCTAAATAAGGAATGTGGAGAGTTTACTGCCAAGCAATGCAGAGCTCTGTATAGGATGGGCAATGCCTTAAACTCAGGAGAGTGTTAACTTCTTTGTAGTTCTTCTAATGTACTAGTCAAAGCATCTGTACCATCAGGGGCTTCAAATCTTGCTAGAGCCTGCCTTAAAGCCTTGCAGTACCAGGTGCTGTACACAAATTGGTTTGGTAGCTCCCTCCAACCAAGTTCTTACCATCTGTCATTGCAGTGCTCAAATGGGTCTCTTAATCTGGCAATATGAATGCTCAAATCCATAGAGACACTTCTGTGGACACATTTCCCCCCTTCATAGTTCAGGCAAAGATTCAAAAAAAACCCCAGAATTAAAAAAAACAAAACCCAAACTGGGTATCCAGGGTGCAGATTGGGCAGAACTTAAAATGCACAGAAGCACTCTGGTGTCTTTTACTTGTGTTTGCAATCAAAACCCTTCTGTGGTGTGTACGAGTTTAGTCCTGTGATACTCTATCAGTTAAAGGCTAAACAGTGCCTGGAGGCCGGTTGCCTTCACTGTGAATGAGTGCCTGCACTACACTAGATGGCACTGCTTAATACTCACGTTTATGTCCTGTCTGATCTGTCCGTTCCTTGGATCTGGAGCATTCTACGGCTGTGACTTTATCTGTCTGGTTGCTGGTGACAGGAACACCTGCAGGGAGGTATTTTGGACTAGTCATGTAACAAGGTAGTAGTAATGGTTGTCAGAAACCTGTGCAAAGATTATCTCCTTGCCCCAATAAATGGGTCAAGCAGAGCTTTTAGAGATGACACTTAAATGAAGATTGAATTTTGATGTTATCTTCGAGTTTTGTTAGCAATTCTCTCTCCTTGCCCTTGTAACTGCAATAAAAGGCATTGATAGGATATATTAGTCATTTCACAAAGCAAAAAGTCTAAGTGATAATACACCTGTTAGATACTGATCAATAAATATGAGGGGAGGACTAGCTATGGAGTAACAAATTTCTTTGCTCTCCTTAGATGACTATAGATTTGGCAGTAAACAACTGCATCTCTGCTGTCAGAGTTCAGCTCATTCTGAAGATTAATTCTTGCAAGCTTCCTTCCAATCAAAACTTAGGAATTCTGTTGAGCAATCCTATATTGTGCATTCCACTTGCTAATAAATCACTGAACGTACCTAAATTGTGAAGCTATAGAGTCCCACTAGTGTTTTATGTACTTCTGGAAATATGGTGTATGTTTACAAAAGTCAAACATCAAATTTCCTGGCTAGTGTATAGATTTTTCCTAACTTCAAAATGTGTGGTAAAAGCAGGTGTTAGTTGCAGTACTCATCTCCACCAAGAGAAAAGATAGCTAATTGCTCTTAAGTTAGACATTTTGAAATCAGCTGGGGATTGAATACCTAAAACAGACAAAAGTTGTGTTACAACACCAGATATATATTTCTGAAGGTGCGTGAGGTTCTGGAAAAGGGCAAATGGGTTAGCTTTCTCAGAAAAAGATGGGAAAAGTAGAGGATTGTGGTAGCTGTAGACAGGCCAGCCTGATGCTGATTCCTAGAAAGAGCACACATAAAAAGACTTGAAAGTAATGGGGAATCACAAAGAAATAAGTAAAGGATTATTCTGTTTCCTCAGTTGGATGTCAGACCACCTTACTTTCTCTGAAACTAAAACAGGACTTTTAGCTGGTGTGAAGTGTCAGAGACATCTTGGCTGTTCCAGTGCTTATCTGTTTGGCCTCTGGCTTAGGCAATGGAAGTGAGAGTTAAGCTTGAAGATGCCTCAAGGTGAGAAGAATTGCAAATGCACGTGAGGTTACTGAGCAAACCTGGATATCTGGAAAAAATCTTAAAATATCTGGAAAAATTGATGAAAAATTCTGGGTGAGATTCAATAAAGGTAAATAAGATGCAATACATTGGTTAGTTGACTATTACTCCTCAACAGAGGATGAGAAATAAATGGTTAGGTAGCCTTTTTTTTTTTTTCAAGAAAACAGTCTTGGGAGTAGACTAAACATCAATCATAACTGTGTTGTTGTCAACACTTCCCCTAAATATCATAAAAGTAGGGGATGCAGACAGAAATATAGATTATAAGACACATGGAAAGATCCTTTTCCCACCCATCATTGATCAAGCCTCAGCTGGAGCACTGTGGCTGGTGTTGGATATTATACTTTAAGAGCAATGTGGTATACTTGGAGAGTACCCAGAAGAGAATAACATGTTCTCCTTAGTACAGAACATAACCTAGAAATAAAAGAATTTTTAAAAATTTATCTAGATGAAGAAAGAAAAATCTGGGAGTGGGAGTAAAGGACTTATTACAATTTTCAAGTACATAGAGATTGTTTCAGAGAGATAGGGGCTATTTCTTCAGGTGTGGTGGATCAGAGCAATGGTTTTAAATTGTGCAAGGAAGATTAGGGGCTGATATAAGTGAAAGCTCACTGATATAGTTAATCCTGCCTTGAAACAGTGAGAGGGACTAAGTAGTTCCTTTCTGCCTTGTTTTTCTGTTATGATATTTAGTAGTGATTAATATTGACAATTTCATTTAAAAGATATAGATGTGCAACTCCACATCCTAGATTTGGTGAACTGACAAGGATAGTGCTCTATTCTGAAGATCCCAGCTTTCAATTTTATTGATGTCCAAACTCTCGTTTTCTCCCTAAATCTGTGCTGAATTGCCCATCTGAAATGAATATCACAGATATGGCTGTACTTTCAAGACTTCCCCCCCTGAAATCTTATGCATATTTTGTTACACTCATAATCCAGATTATGAAAGAGTAAGAAAGGAAGAAAACTTTTGGAAATAATTAATAATTAAATGATCTTATTCAAAGTATTATTATTTACACATTGGATTTTTTTTTCTCAGTTTCTAGGTAAGTAGCAGATGTAGACTAAACCTTTTTGCATGGCTATGAACTGAGTTCTACACCAGCAAAGCATAGATTGAGCTTTCTGGAATTCTCCATCCAGGCTTGAGCCTAAACTTGAGAATCAGGGGACCTGAGAGGAGTATCATCCTGATTGAGGGAGAAATTGTTTTTCACAGCTGAGAAGAGGCAAGTTGGGAACTGTGTGGCTAACCTAAAGAAACTCTAATACCAGAATAACTTGGCTATCCCAAAACCATTAGTTAGGAAAGGAATTATCATTATGTTTATTGTTCTGTTTGCTTTTGTTTTGGGAATATTCCTCCATTGAAAATATTTAAGGAAGTACAAGCTGAAAAGGGCTGGATAATCCTGATGTGGGACTGCTCATCATATGCCGCATGATTCAGTAAACAACTGCAGAGAGGAGTAATTTCATCTAGAAAGTTGTGTCAAATTTTTTATTTGCCTGCTGTATCAGATTTCTATGAGGTACTTAATTTTGCCAGCATTAAAATGCAATAAAAACGTTAATATTCCTTAATCACAACATGGAAAAGGAGACAAAAAAGGGCCATGTCTCATATTAAGTCAAGTCTGAAAAGGTTTTCATCTTTTTTTTTTCCAGAAAACAAAGAGGTTTTCTTGTGATTCAGTCTTTTTTCCCTTTGGATGAAATGCTGGGGTTTTTTAAATATTAAGTCTCACTGATGTGATCAAACTGAAGAAAAGTTGGATATGAATGTATTTGTATGTCTGAGGGCTTTGTGAACTGGAAATATAGTAAGAGATGTGAATGGGTACTTGAGGAGCCTTGCGTTAGGTAATGAGCTCGTGTTCTGTTTTCAAACCTTAGTTCTGTCACAATTAAGTGTGGAATTTATGACCAGCCTCAAATGCATCACTGAAAGAGTATTTCTCTTCTATGAACATTGTTGGACAGATGACAGAAGCCTGCTAAACCTTAATTTGAAGCTCAGGTAAAAATAAAATTTAGCTCTATGTACAGTAAGTTTTATAGGAGGGTTTAATGTATGTTTCAACTAATGCTAAGTACCATTTTGCACAATTAATTGAGACATAACTGAGTTGTATTTGAAGATGATAGGAATGTGCTCTTAGAAAATATTCTAAGGAAATAATACTACCTTAAAAAGTAGTTTTAAAAGGAAATATTTTGTCATTCAAACCGTTGTTCTTGATTTCTACATAAGAAGTTGAGTGCTATATGGATAAGAAGAAGGATGGGTGGGCACCTCATGGGTGTTTCAGATAGATGCTTTCTTTGCTTACCTTGCCCCTCTTTGATCTCTGAGGCCCCAAGTTAATATGAGTCAAACCAGGGTTGCCCTGAGCCTGGGCAAGAGCTGGGCTACATGGCAGAGCACTAGATGGTGGCCACTGCTAACACCAAAGAGCCCTTGAGAATATAACCTCCTTGTTTCTCTCAGTCCTGTTAGATGTTTACCTACTTAAATATATCTTGAAAATCTCTCTAAATGACCTACAGGTGAAAATCCCATTGGAAATCAATAGCAATTTTTTTTTTCCTAAGTGATCACTGTACTTTTTTAAATCCTACCCATAACTTTAGTGCATGCACAGAAACTTGCCTGGATTTCTTATGCCCTATATTTGATGTTATGAAACTTCTGTTTTTGCAGAGTTACTGCCATTCAAGCTCACCAAGGTAACTGTGCTGAAGAAGAAATACTGTTTTGACTGAAACCCAGTAGAAACAAACCTAGACAGAGATTTTTGCATTACTACTTCTTCATAATATCATGCTTCTCAAACAGTAACTAATTAAAGGACCACCTCTTGCTTATCCAGCAAAACACTCATTCCTGGTTGCATGGAAGCTGCTGTGTAGGAGTGAAACACAAGCAGTGGGAAAGCAGTAAATGCTAAGGTGCTCCAAAGAGACAATGCTTAGTCTTCCCAGCGTCTCAGATTGGTTTTCTCATATATAAATGATGAAAATATTAATGATTTTCAGTGCAAAGGTACATCTGTTTTATTTACAGCAGTGTCCAAAGTTAACTTTAATTATTCACTTTGCAGCTAATAAATGACCCTGGCTCACTAATGAGGTTGCCTTAGTCCTGTGCCTTTTACGTAAGCAGCAGGTATCACAAGTTCATATAGAAAAATAGGTTATAAAAGTCTTACAGCTGTCTAAACAGATAATTTTGAGAGCTGCTCATACAGTCAAAAATTTTATAGAGTATTTGCTATATAGAGCCCTTAATACTTTTAGCTTTCTCTGAGTTGCAAGATTTACTTGGTTATTTTTCATACTGCAAAGTAGTATTTTCTAAGTTTTGTTTTGGCCACAGGACCATCAATAATCATCTATTTGAAATCAATATGGTTTGATTTTATTTTTCCCCATTCTCTATTCCCTTGTTGACTTCCAAAATGTATTTTGAGTCTACACTTTCTAAAAAATTAAAGTTCAATTAATAAAATTGTTTTAAATGACAAAGCCATAAAGTACTAGCTACCTAGAGGATGCTCTACAGCATGGGAACAGCACCAGCCTCATGCTGCAGATTTCTGTTCCATGCTGCTTGAAAATTAAAAAGAAGAGAAGAGTTGAAGCAGGATTTCAAAACTATCCCATAAAGGAGATCAACTTCCAATGTGAGAAGGGATTTATATCTTATTTGGAAAAAAAAAAAAATCTGTGCATCAGTCATGTTCTGTATCTCATATCTCTGCGGGCTATAAGAGAGCATGGTAAGAGTGTAGTGGTCTTGGCTAGATAGATTCACAAACCCAAAAGCATGTACTAAATGAAAACCAGGTGTCACGAATGCTTTTCAGGCACTCACTGCCAGGAGATGTACATTTCTCAAAATCCTTCCTCTAAATGTGTCATTGTATACAAACATAGACATACATAAGAATGTCTGATAGAAGATAGTTTTGGTGATCTTAATTGTTATTTTTTTCTTTTGAGTTTTCTCCCTTTCTGTGTTTGTACAAATGTGAGAGAAGAAAGTGGATCACACAAGAGGACTCTCATGTTTTTTGACTGTGGAAATAGCTTTCTCCTTAATGTTTTCTTCCATTCAGAAGCTCATATTTGCTATTTTAAGTGTCCCAGTGGATTGCACAGGATAGACAAGTGCCATATAGAAAAGTCAGGCTGAGCCACACTACATCAGCTTGAGAAGCAGATGCTGCCTCGTGGGAGCTGCCACCAAGCCCAGCAGTGAGGTGGCCTGAGGGTACTCTAATACCCAAGTCCTCTTTGCACAGCCAGCAATGTGCTCTGGTCTGGCTAGGTGTTTTATTCCTAAAGAAAAGAACAGCCCCTGTTTAAAAAACAAAACAAAACCAAACCAAACCAAAAACAAAACAAAATAAAACCTCAAAACCAAACCAACCAAACAAACAAAAAAAAAACCCAAACCCCCCTTCCCCCAAAAAAACCACTTCAGACCTTGGCAACACCACTTGTCATTATTAAATGTGCCTCAAAACCTACATAATTCCAGTAAACAAGTTAGAAATAAATTCACATTCTGCAGTTCCCTGAGACTGTGTCCTGCCATATTTGGCATTGCTCCTTGGTGTCTTAGTTTTTGTTAGCAGCATCTCTGGCTGTACAGACTGCAAGCAACCTGCTCTGAAGGGAGGAAAATATACATTTGTCGCGGAAGAATGAAAAATCAAATTATAGGCACACCAGTAATATGGTCTCAGTTGCTGATATGCTCACATGCTTCTTCCATATATCTGGCATATACATACAGTATCTCCAGGAAACTCCATGTAATAGAAGAGGGCAAGTTGCTGAAAACTGTGTTTGGCAAATAGCAGCTAATAAAGTACCACTGGCTACCAAGGCTCTTCTCATGCAGCTTGGCTGATTCTGCTCCTTATTAGGAAATTCAGCAAATTTAACCAAATGTACAAGTTTTTTAAGGGGAAGGAAAGGTACAGTCGAGGCTGTTTATAGGTCAGATAGTCACAGTTTATGCTTACATAGCAAATGGTACTGAATTATTCTGACCTTTTTGGAGCTGATATTACTGGGTTTCTACTGAGTAACTGGTGAATTACTGGTACTGAAGTGGTTCCTGTTTTGTGAAACAGATAACTGAGGAAGGGGGAAAGAAGGCTGCCTGTAAATTATAGCACACTTTGCAAATGTCCCTGCCATCTTCTTGAAGGAGTGAACTTGATTTGTACAGCAGCCTAAGAGGTAGGTGAATACTCATTTCACAGGCAGGGAAATTAGGTTTATTGAAGTATAGCAGCATTAATAGAGGTAACCTTTCCAGTCCTTCTATTAATCCATCAGAGGTACAACTAGCTTCTAGAGCATTCAAATTCTCAATTTGTTTTTAGTGGTAATTTTTGTACCTGTTTTAAAAATATTTATATGCCTGCAGTCCTTTTGACTACCTAGGGCCAAAAGATCCATGTGACTAGAAAAATAAAGATGAAACAAAAGACTGAGAACACAAGTCTTAGAGGTTTCAAATATGATTCTTTTGAATATTTTGAAATGTTATAAAATAAGGGGAAAAAAATAGTAACACCTTTCTAGTCTTCCCTAGCCTTACAAAATGGTAATAGGGACCTAATCATAAAATCCAAATTCCACCCCTAACTTCAAATATGCATTTAAAGCCTTACTGGGAACGGTTGAACTGGCCTCAGCCAAATATTTCTCATCTGTCCTTCACTTCATGCTCAGTGCACAACTCTCACACTGCTGAAGTTTGCTCAGCAAGTCACAACCACCTCCATGTATTTGCTGGGGTAAAGCTGAGCCATTAAGAAACACTTCACTGAAGCACCTAAACTGATACAATGCTTCTCTGCACTAAAATTAGAAAGACTAGATTTTAGGAAGTAAATGATACTAAACTAATTATACAAACAAGAAGGGCCCAACCTTAGATTTTTCTCTGCACTAGGTTTCCAAACTACTTTCAGCTGCCATGTAATGCATTTCTGCTAGACCTAACTCTTTTTCTGATATTTATGCATCATTACATCAGAGAAAACTCCTCCTCACAAAGTTAGGAGCGACCTGATTCATCATTGATATCTCAAGCCACAAGCTTCAAAGTGATGATTAAAGAAACTTTTAAACCTAGTTGACTATTAATATGTCCACAAAGTTTTGAATCACATGGGTATGGGCAACGAAAAATTTTATGCTACTTTTGAGCTTCCTGAATAGAAGTCATGAGTAGACGAGGTCCTGAGGGACATGGTTTAGTGTTTGGTGGGAATGGTTGGACTCGATGATCCATTGGGTCTCTTCCAACCCGGTGATTCTGTGATTCTGTGAATTGTTTTAAAATCTATGTGCATGGGGGGGGAAAAAAGCAAGGAAAAAACATGTTCTGCGGGACACCTGACCAGCTTACACTTGTGAAAGCAATGAAAATCACCCTGGCTCACTAGCAAAGTTGTTCACTGTGTGCAAACAAGAAAATAACACAACCTGCAGCCTGTCAAGGATGGCTCCAGAACAAGCTTCCTCTCATAGAATAACACAGGAATACTCTTCTTCAGAATATCTGTTACCAGAGAAGCCTTTTTGCTGGATCTCAATAGCAACAGCATTTTCTACAAGCAGTATCTTACTATGCCACAGCTTCTGCAAGCTTGATTGTAGTGTAGGCGGGAACTCCTACCCACAATAAATAAAAACCAATAAATGTCCACCCATGAACTGTAGGCATGATTTCACCTCTCCTTAGGGAATATGCCCTCTCAACAACAAATGATCCAAGTGAAATAGAAAATAACTTCATAGCTCTCAGCTCTTCCTTTATCTAGGGCTCATAGGAAACCAGCATTTGAGAATGGAATAAGCAGCCAAGGATAATTTAATTGCAAATCTGTCATTGGTTACTCTTCCAGAGCACCTCAAGTCTCTGTTCTGGCAGTTCTCAGATCAGAGATCTCTTAGTCACTGTCCTCTGAGAAACCATGGTCTCAGATGGCAGTTATAGCAGGTAGTTAATGCTATGTGAACTTTTTGAAAAAGAAACAACTGCATTGTCTTGGAACTGAGTGGCAAGGGAATCAGTTTTAATGATGGTTTATCCCAGTTCTATGATTATTCCTATGGTGAAAATAATCACCTGATGTATAGATAGGTACGGGTACCTCTTCTCCCCACAAGTTGTAACTTGCTGGTATTTTGGAGACTTCTAGAAACAAATATTCCAGTCTTTCTTCTGCTCAACCACAGCTGGAAATACACATAGATTTATATCAGAGCAAATATGATTTTTTATAACTTTGGGCTTTTATCCAAGGCAGAAGTACCCTTTTATCATTTTAATACTTCAGCCCTTTATCCGATATCAAAACACTTTAGACTTAAACAGCAAGTCTGTCTCCCAGATATTACTTGAAACTTGTGACTTATCCACTATTTCAGAAATAGAAAAGCTGGAAAAGCATGGGGGGGGAAGCCTGTTATCTCTGTTTGAGCCAGTAGGACATTACAAAAGAGACCTCAACTCTATGAGACTATCTTTCACTTGAAGCAGCCCTTCATTTGTAGTAGCATGATGTTTAACACCAGAAGTGTTTTGTAGGCTAACCCCTGGTATGTCAGAGGATATGAACTGTTACCCAATAAGGCTGATTACTGATGTTTGACCAAACCTTACCTTCTAGGCAAGACTGAAGATACAAAGAGATGAATAATCAGCCATGGCCCCTAGCTCCTTGGGCACAGTTTGTTTGCTGCAACATTGCAAACATGCCTGGTTTTGGATTTGCCTGTCTTTGTCTTCTCTTGTTCCATCAGCCTCATCCTTCTGACTTCTCAGCTAGGTTACTGCCTTTTGGATCTGTGCTCCTCCTATGTGAAAGTTCTTTGCAGTGATACCAAGTCATTTTTTGATCTTCTCTTTGCTGAGCTAAGCAAGGTCAGTTCTCAGAGCATCTCAATGCAAGAAATTTCCTCCAGCCTTCAAAGCCTTCAGACATGCACTGTCTTTGTCCTTTTCAGTTCTGCACTTTTCATGTTTGTTTCCTATGTTTTCTTTTTCAAAGTACCATCAGAATGACTTGTACTGTTCCAGTAATGGAAAAGCATATGTCCCATTTTGTAGTAAAATCGTTTCTCCTCACAAGATGGCAGTTTGTACACAGTGCCCATAGCCAAGGCAGGGCACTAGTAGCTTACACTACATTTACCATTTCTTAGAACCTTTATATCTACTTCCATGCTGCTGTTTCCTAAGATCATAGAATCATAGAATCACCAGGTTGGAAAAGACCCACCAGATCATCGAGTCCAACCATTCCTATCAAACACTAAACCATGCCCCTCAGCACTTTGTACACCCGTGCCTTAAACACCTCCAGGGAAGGTGAATCAACCACCTCCCTGGGCAGCCTGTTCCAGTGCCTAATGACCCTCTCTGTGAAGAATTTTTTCCTTACGTCTAGCCTGAACCTCACCTGGCNGTCTCACCAGTGCTGAGTACAGAGGGAGAATAACCTCCCTGGACCTGTTGGTCACACCATTTCTGATACAACGAAGATGCCATTGGCCTTCTTCACCTGGGCACACTGCTGGCTCATGTTCAGTCGGCTGTCAACCAACGCTCCCAGGTCCTTCTCCTCCAGGCAGCTTTCCAGCCAGGCTTCTCCCAATCTGTAGCTCTACATAGGGTTGTTATGCCTCAAGTGCAGGACCCGGCATTTGGCCTTGTTAGACCTCATCCCGTTGGTCTCTGCCCAGCAGTCCAGCCTGTTTAGATCTCTCTGCAGTGAAGGGATTCCTTTGGGTTCTGCCCACAAAAAAGACTCAGCATCTGCTCTGAGAGACTCTTAGGACACTAAAACAAATTAAATAATAGTTGCTCTGTTCTGTACAATAAAAGTACAAGTTAAATACTGTGCCTGCAACAGACTATACTGTAGTCTCCCTGGTCTACATTCAGAGGTAATACCACCCTATACAGCCTTCTTGGACAGAAGCTTGGGGTTCACTTGATCATTCATGTGTCCCAGCCTAGAAAAGAAATCCTGACTAATTTCTTCCTGTGTAAGCAGAACATATAGCATAGGACACAGAATAGTCTTTGGTACATCCCTGTCATCCTGCATATTCCCAACCTGCTGTACTGGACATAAAGGTTGAAGTAGCTGCACTGACCCTGGTCCATGTCAAAGCAAATTTCTCATTCTGGAAAAAATACTCACCCTCTAAACTAACTGATAAAACTGGAGCAGTGAAAGAAGCTTTAACCCATACAGAATCAAATGCAGTTTAAAAAAGGCTCAAGTAAAATGACTGCTGAGTCCATCACATCGCATATCGGTAAAAGTAACTTTAGTGTCTTATTCTAAGCCAGCACCTTCGTTTTGTGTCTTCTAATTCCTTAGCTCGCAAATTCCCAGAACTAGAAATGTCCTAACAGGCATTTCTGCCCATCATGAAATGCACTTATTACCATTATATGGTAAACTAATTTGTGCTTCTGATATTCAGCAATGATTTCTTTGAGAAGCATGGTGATTCTTAGCGGAAATTGACAGGGTGTTTTGTATGGTAAAATTTCATCAGTGCTGTTATTATTCTAGTTGTATTAAATCTTTTAGTCTAAACTATTGCAGAAAAATAGTTTAATATTCTTTGAATCCTAATTGTACTAACTAGTACAATTTTTTGATCTTGATTTTATGAGTGAGACACAATTCCATACAGTAGATTGTCAACAGAAATATTGTGGGTTGGGGCTCTGTATGGTGTAGGGAGCAGATTCTCCAGCCTGGTTATGGTACTGTGCTTGATGATATGTAAACAAGCTGTAAAATCTGTTTGATGAATCATATGAAGAGTTTTCAGCCCTGAAGAACCTCCAGGAGATGTATGAGCACTGTAAGACACATGCTAATCTGTACGCACTGCCTGATGTGAGGCACTGCTGTGAAAATACATGTATACCCATTCTGAGCCATGGCTGGTGTAAATGTATTTGTGTTAGGGCCATGAACAGATGGCATCAGCTGGACATGGGTCTACTAAAGGGCAGAAGGTGGCAGATTGAGGCAGTTTCTGAGGATATAAACAGCTCTGGCTAGTGCCTGCTGTGCTGTTTTTTCTTGACCATCAGAAAGACAGATTCTCTGCCCAGGAAATTAAATCATCATAGTTAATTTTGATATTTGAAGCTGAAATCTATTTTCAGGTCAAGTTCACCTTTCACAGATGACATTCCACTGGAATCTTCCTACAGTTTCTGCAGGTGAACCACAACCCCAGAAATTCAGTTGCCCAAAGGCAACGAAAGCCTTTTTCAGGTAGAACCAAGAGAAAACAGTGGAAACATTTCAATTGGAACAGAAACCAGAAGTCTCACTAGAAGATGTTCAAAAGGAGCAGAATTGTTGGCGTCCTGACAATTCCCACATCACATAGACAGGAAAAGCGCTACCAGTGCAGGCCTTCTTCTGGATCAGCTTCAGGCTCTTTCCCACCCTTCCACCTGCACTGCTAACAGCAACAGTGATTGAAACAGCTAAGCCACTGCTGATGCTTCCGAAACATTCCGGTTTAAAGCATCAGCAGTGTTAAACATTAGCAGGGAAAGCCGCATCAGTGCACTGGTTTAATAAAGGTATTCCTACTAGCCTGCATGCTGGATATGCTGTAATTACAACAGGACAGCAGAGTGGTGCAGCTCCAGCTGCCCCTGACAGCTCTGCTCCCCTGGAAGCATAGGGCTGACAGCTCAGGAATGAGAGCAGCAGAGCTGGAGGCAGCTCTCCTGGCAGCTGGTCTGTGTTTGCAGAGCTCTTACCCAGGCCGTGCTGGTGCATGGGAGCTTTCCGAACAACATGTGAAAGCCCAGGGCAAGAGGCAAATGAATTTTTCTTCTCTTTGGGAGAAAACAGAACGCTGTGCGATAATTAAATTTACCAGAGTCGTATGAAGTATGATGGTGTGGACGAGAGGATACAGATATATATTCTAGGGGAGCCTAGTTTCACATGTAAGCACTGGAAGGGTTCTTTTACAAACAATGGTATTAACAAGTCTGTCTTAGTCCTGCCTAGTCCAAAAGGTAGTATTTTTGAAATATAACTGACCAGGGTTTTGTTCTATGTTACAAGAAAAATGCCATTTTTAACATTAATAAAAATACAAATATCACTTCTCTCTAAACCTGAATAGCAGATATCTTGTTTTCCTGACTCAGAAAAAATACAGAACAAAGCAAGCTGAAGCAATTAGGACTGTGGTCTCCCACTTATTTTAAAGGATTTCAGTTCAGACCCCTTGTAACTAGGTCCCACAGGCCTCAATGGAGGCCTCTTCCCTAAGAAGACAGTTCATTTTGGATCATTCCTACTATCACCTGGGAAATCTCCTTTAATTGTTGTATGCTCAGATACCTTCATGAGCCAAGTCCCTGGGCTGATCAGTGCAAATAGCTAGTGAATACATGTATAACCTCTTCTGATTAACATGCAGTTATACTGCACAGCAACTTTCCTCCATTTACTTTGTCATTACCTGTTTAATGTTCCTCTGTCTCTCTCCTTTTAAGAGGGAAATCTTCTTGACCTCCATCAGTGTTTCTTCAAACTCCTTTCTCCCCCACGCCTATGGAGTTCATGCTTCTCCATCAGCCCTTATTGTTCACTCATGGGGGCGATTATCCTCGATCACCTGCTGCCACTCTCCTCTTCTGTCTTGCTGTGTTAGGACATCTTCTGTGTCAACATACCAAGCAAATCTTCAATACTGACATCTTATATTCAGGGTAGTAGTGTTAAGAAGAGCACGTATTTGCTTTCAGAAGGCAGCCAGAGATGCAAGGATAGTTACTGCCTTCCTGTGATTTAGTGCCACAAAGCTTTACATTAGGCCTTGCTCCCTGACTTCTGATTTTCTGTTGTAGAAATGAATGTGTGACAAGAAGGAGGTGAGAAGAGAGGGAGTTGCTAGGAAGTATCTGGTTTGTTGGTTTTGTTTCTTTCCTGAGGTAGCACTGGGATCTCTCCTTCCCACAGAGTCATGTGAACTGTATTGTAGCCATCACAAGGAACACAGTCAGTGGACATGCTCTTTCTCAGATTGGCCAAAGGCAAAAAGAATCCTTCCGTTAACACAGAGAAGAGTTGTCTGCTTGTGTCCTGCACTGTAACCACACCTTCGCTGCAGCAAACATAAGACTTTTGAAAACCAGCTTTGCACTGCACTGTGGAAGCTGGGCTGCTGGTAGAGAGAACAGGCTTCCTTCTGCTTGGAGGCTTTTAGCACCTAGGAGGGAGCTGCATGGGGTTTTGGAAAAGCATTCCCTATAATCGTGAATGGTACTGAGTGTGTAATGGCAGAGAACTTGAAAAGGCTAATATATTTGGTGTTCGTTCTGTGGTGCACCCCTGGAGGACACTTCTGTAAGTACAGATATTGCCCTGAGCACTTCCAAAAGAAGATCTTCAAGAGATATTACAGTATCAGTCAAAAAGGGTGCAGGGATATCAGGGCTCACCATTTAACAATTTCACAGTTTCAGATCACCACAGCTTGGAGAGGTGCAACATTCCCCACCACACACCTCAACTAGGTAGTGATAAAGACCTCTTCACTGACTGTCAACATAAGAAGGAAAGGGAATGGTTCTTCTGGAGGCTGGAAGCAAAGTGTACGCAGCTGTAGATAGCACACAGGTTTTTAGAGTGCATGTTGTTCTCTTGTACAGTTGTAGCTGTACAACACCACTTCTGCTCTTGCAGTGATCTGTCCAGCTAGTTTCTGACAGGGAAGATGAAAGAATTCAAGCCTAACTTCATGCCTAAAGTTACCGATAGCTGAACTGTGCTTTGTCCATAGTAATTTTAATCTTGAAAGTGTGAATGGAGAACTTTTCTTCTTTGCTCTTACCATATTTGCTCTTAACATATATACTCAATTTGCCATTTGCATTTTCCCTACCCTTTCCAACATTCATTCACAAGACCCAGAGGCAGAAGACACTAGTCCCAGACAAGGAGTTGTTGTGCTTACTGCCAACACCTGCTTCAACTTTAGAACCTCATTCTGCAGCACAGGCCAAACCGAGTTTCACCCTTTTCGATATCTCAGACTTCTGAGCTTCTCAAAATAGCTATATCCTATTAGAAATGCAAACACCAGCTTATATTATCCACTAATTACCCCAGCTGAAAACCCCTAGTTACCCAGAACTGAGATCTCTCTTGCAATGAACTTGTCATTAACCTCCCAGTCCCCTTTTAAAGCCCACCAAGTCCCCTGCTGCCGAGCCAGTTTTCTCAGCCCTCAGCCAAGGACGGCCGGGAAGGTTAATGGTGTTTCTCACTTCCTTCAGCTCCTTTGCTGGCACGGTGGAGTCCCTGCAGCCTCTCACACCACTCATTCTTGTGCCAAAACTGCTCTTTAGCTTAACTTAAATAGCCCTTTTCTCTTCCTCCTACAACTCTTCTGAATTACTTATGAAGAGAAATCATATAAGTTCTCAGTCTTTTGCTGAGCTCATTACTCTTCTGCATATCCCTCACAGGAAAGTGACTGCCCCCAGCCACCACTTTAGCCTCTGCTCCAGTCTGGCCACATCTTTCCTGACTGAAAGCAACTGGTATGAAGCAGCATGGATGAGAACTCTCTAGAGAAATTTGTGATACCATTAATAAGTCTTGCTCTCTGTAGGAAGCATGTTGCCTAATAGATTTTGTAGTCGCCTTTTTTATTTCACAGCCAACACACCTCAGTGGCTGATTGTCACCTTGTGACTAATAAAACCAAGACTTACTCCTCCTCTGTCATTCACAGCTGGTGAACTCAAAGAAATTTCCATGACTAATCCTGAAACATGTAGGCTATTACCTTGCAATTAGATAAATTTCTATTTCTGCCCCACCAGTCCTCCTGCATACTCCAGCCCTTGCTCTGTTGGCAGTGCCTCCTAGTCTGGTGACAACAGTGTTCTGTTTTACCTCTCCCCTTGCACTTCTACCACTAAACCAAGGCTAGTGTTAAGTCTCATCCCAGAGCCTCTCCATCACTAATTTCTTCCTTGCTTGATAGCTTCTCCTACAAGACCACACATGGCCAACACACTCTCTGGAGCCAGAAGAATAACCAGTCCAATGACTGTGAACCTCCTTCCTCTCATACACAACTGCGTGCATGCGACGACTTCTGTGGGTAAAAGAAACTAGCAAGTGCCAGACCAGGTGCTCAGATCTCCCCACGTCAACCTTGTTACCAACACCCAGCTCTGCTCACCATGTCCAGATGCTGTGGGCTGGTGTCCTGTCTGTGGCTGCCCTTATCTCCAAGATTGCCCCTCACCACGAAGCCATTGGTCCTCGCTGTGCCCTGGTGTTCTACCACGAGCTGAGTACACTCCTCCTCCACTTTGAAATACACATGGCACCAGGAGAGCCTGAGATTAACTTGGATCCAGCCTCTGCTTCACCTGCCTTTCTTCTCCTGGACAGAAAAGAGAAATCAATGGTTTTATCTCAGCACTGGTAAATTGATCTCCTGGTTTAAAAGAGCGATATTCAGTGACATGAAGAATATCTTTCTAGCAGCCATGTTAAAGTCCGCATGAACATCCACAATTCTAAAACATCAATTATATCAGATATTAAGAGAGAAGGTAAGTTACCTGTGGGATAGGCTTTTATGCTAACTATGCCTTTCATAAATGTGTAGGTGCTGAGCATTACTCTAATTTTTCCTGCAACTTGCTTTCTTTAGTCCATCCTTAATAAAAGCATCTTCCACTTTAATAATTTGTGAGAGCCAGGTGCAAGTCTTATTCCCTTATTATCCACAAATCTAGAAAAAAATATTTCTATGCAGTTTTCCACATTTGGTTGTTTTTATTTCCTCAACACTAGTGTCTTTCCTTGCTCTGTTTAAACTGTCTGGCAACTCACTTTGGGCCATTGTTTCTCCTCCTCACCCTCTCTTATTTTAAGGGTGACATGATGACAAAAGCCATTTAAGGATGGCAGCTAATAAGACACCTGCTTTCTCCTAGAGAGTGCAAGGGGAGGCTTATAAGGCAGCAGTCAGATGCATATTGGTAATAGGATGCATTACTGTTTGACTCTGGGTCACTACTTCAGCTCTGATCCTTGTCAAAAGTGACCATAAGTTGTTATCTGCCTGTAAATCACTAACCTAAGAAAATTACTTGATGCTTTTGCTTTAAGTTCTGCTGAAAACTATCTATACCACAATTAGCTGAAGTAGCAAAGATGGTAAATGGGAGTGAGCTGCCTTCTCAGCCAATAATGGGGGTCTGGTGGGGCCAGTCACAGGGCAGGCTCACTGGCTGCAGAGCTCTCATAGGTCTTCAGCACCACCAGTTACAAGAGCATGAGATGCATTTTTATATAAATAAAAATAATAGTAAAGCAAGGCAAATTTGCACAGGGTTTATCTCTCCTGTGATTTTCTGAGTGTCACTAATAAGAGAAATCAGTGCCCATTTAGTACAGTATACTTTAAGTAAGGATGGGCTAAAGAAAGGAAATTAGGATAAAATAGTTATTTTTGTCAGCCTTGGAGTCACAACATAAAGCGATGGTTCACTGTTAGTCTGTAATGTATGCAATACTGGGCTTTGTGCTGATTTTGGCTGCTTTATGATGTGTCTGCACATATATGATGCCAAAAATGACAGGCAGCTGTGTCACATTTGCAATATAAAACATTAATGTATTTAATTTTTACTCCCTCTCTGTATCCTAAGATAAGGCAGAGGTAAGATTTAAGTCATCAGGAGTTTTATTAACTAGTGCTGTTAATCAGTGAAATGTGCAATGCTATCAGGTGGTTGACATGAGCCATTTTTCCTATGTATAATTACCAATATCTTTCTCAATTTCAAGTTATCACAATTAGCATATTATGCATATAAATCACACATAAGTGTTTGTTTGAAGTCTTTATGGATGTCAAAATGTAACCAGAACTTAATCCCATTAAAGGGCATCTTGAAGATCTCTATTTGCGGTGACTAAATCATACATTAACCCAAGAGAACAGCAGGTCTAACGTCACTACCAGGTAGTCAATGATTATGCCTTCTGTAGTCTCCTAATATTATCTTGAAAATGGACATGTCAAGAGGCCTAGAAATCTCTCAGACCAGCCTATGCTTTCTTTATTTTCAACCATTAAATTGTAGTATATGATGTGAGAGAGACACAGAAGTGTCAGTTAAATTATCTACCAGATTTAAAAGAGGAGGTCAAAAATGTGTATTTTTAAAGTTAGTCTTCAGCCAAGCCAATCTCGAAATACTTCTTGGGTCAGCATCTGCTGGTGAAGTTATTTCAGAGTAAAGCAGCAGCAAACAGACTTAAATATCCCACAATTACTAGATAATAGTAAAGATAATAATAAAGATATAATAAAGATATTAGATAATATTAAAGATAATAATTTCAGGAACATGTCTCACGGGCTTTTGTGGGAAGAGCATGGGGAAAGCCTCTCGGGTTTTCCTCTGGTCCCTGTCCTGGCAGGGTCACAGCAGATGCTCCAGGAGGGACACCAGCAACGAGTAAACACAGCAGAAGTCCTTCTGCTCCCTTAGTGACTGTCAAACTGAGGTCGACAGAAAAAACGCATCTGTATTTAACCTATTCCTGACTGTTATTCACTCTTAGCAGTGCTACAGGAAAAGATGTTACTATTTTTGCCCACACCTGATTCAGTGGAATAAAGGTTCTCATTTGGGCACTGACCATCTGTGCATGCCCGTCTGTGCCATAGCCCAGCTCCTTAGGGTTTTATCCCAACAACAGGTTTAGCACATGCTTCAATAGTTACGGTGATGGTAAATAAATGCTGAGGGCCTGACAACTTGGGTCTTAAGGCACTGCCCACCAGCCAACCCAATTACAAGGAAAGTGGTGGAATTGGGTGTTTCCCACCTGGGTAAGGCTGTTTGTAAGGATGAGCAGAAATGGTGCTTTGAATATTTTATGGCCTGGAGATTTCATGCTTTGGAATAAACCTGTCTTCTTAAACCAGGGGAGTTTTTTAGCTCATAGCTCCAATGTATACTAGTTTTTCTGAGATGTTTATAGTTGGGCTGAGTAGCTGCTGGATGCCTCGGCAGCAGCAAGGCCCTGCTGAGATGTGAGAGTATGGTGTGAGCCCTCCTCAGCCCAGGAGGACATCCACAGTGTGAAATAAAGCCAGAAGAGAGGATGGAGGAGGCTGGAGCACCTGTAATACTGTGCAGTGGGCCCAGGCAGTCACGAGTATGGCAGAAGCACAGAGAAGGCTGGGCAAACAGCGTGGGAGCAAGCAGTGCCTTGGAACCCAGATGCTTCCCCTCCTCCTTGTTCAGCCAATTTTACAAAGAACATGGGAATGAGGATACCAGGGAGCTGCAGATGCTGCCCAGCCTCAAATATCTCCTGCTCAGCCTGAGCAGCCTGCCCAAATTTCACCGTGTACTCAGTCCCATCTGTACCCACTGCCTCACACACAGGCGTATATAAGTGATATGACATTGCACACATATATCACAAAGGAATATCTATTTTATACCTGCATGCAAAATGAGTTATGCCAGTTTATAAGTAGGTCCGCTTGCTCTGAAATAAGATCATCTACTCAGGAAATTAATTAAAGGTGATTAACTGGAGGTAACTCTCAGTGCAGTGAAGCCCTTAGCATAGAAGTCAGACTGGAGCTAGCTGCGGTGTTACCACTTCTGGCTCCTCTGTGGAGAACGTGCAAGAAACTGTCATCAGGCTCCCAGGCAAGAGAAGATGTCAGCATGTCACTGTAGCACAATTTTGGCCTGGCCAGTTCTAAAGAATTTAAGCTGTTGTTTAATCAAGGTGCTTAAAAAAATTGATAGAGTTTGATAAAGTGATGATTGATCTTCATGATACTCCTCTGTGATTTTCACAGCAAAGATTTGTCTTCTTGTCATCTCTTCTGAAAATTTTACTGTTTAAGGAGGACTTGATTGGGGATTAGATTTTGTCATCAAGTCTTGGTTTTGTTCACATGCAGCAAAAGGAAAGATTCACATTTGAGGGAACAGGGGAAAAGGGAAGTAAAAGGAAAGCACAATTTTAGGGCAGTTATCTCTGTCATTCAGGTAGTGTGTGACCTTACATGATACTCATATGAGAGAGAAAAAAAAAAGGCATTGATTGAAAAAGGTTACAGGAGTTCTTGAGGCATGAAGCCATTTCCAGGCAGCAGTTTATGAACAGGTTCTGCTCTCACCCATCTGCATTCATGGGTTTGGGGCAGGATTTAACCCATTTGCTTGCTGACACATCTTTAATGCCCAACTTTGATTTTCCTTTTTAACAGCAGCATGACACCAGGAAATTAAGCCAACTGTTGGGTTTAAGAAAGGTATTCACAGCCACTGACCTTGACATTGTCATCTTCTCTCATCCCTGGACATGACTTTCTGTGAAACTGGGAAGTTGGACAGATGGACACAAATGTGGGCAGAAAAGGCAGGACAATGTCTGCTGCTTGAACTCAGTTCTAGTCTTGAGTCAATGAAGATGAAAAGAAGAAAATAAAATGCTGTCACTCAACTGTTGCATGACCTATTTCAGTAGCAGTTCACTTTGCTTTCCATTTGTCTCTGGTTCCTAAGCACTGGGATTGACTCAAGAAATTACTTCAAGTTCCTCTTATTTCTACAGTCATGGCACCTGCATTATTATTTCCATCCAGCTCAGAGCAAATCAGCCTTCAAAAAGCCATATAGACATCTCATAGTCTTTAGCTCTGGAAGATCTTGCACAGCCAAGTTTTCTGATGGAAGTCTAGATACAGAAAAATAACCAAAGAGCTGTGGAAGAACTGGCATTATATCGATAGGAAAGTGTGGCAGAGAGGTAGAGGCCTCTCTGTTTCCCTGCCCTTGCAGTGCTTGTCTAACTTGTCTGAGGTGGACTGGAGCATCAAGTGATCCCACTTCATGGCTTGCTGGAGAAAACAGCTATTTTTAGGAAATGCAACACTCTGAAGCAAGGGTAGCCACCGTGAAGCAGTGCTGGAGCTGCTCCTGCAGATTCTGGGCACTGGCATGAAATTGCCAAAAGCACAAACAGCCTGAGAGAGGAGCTGCCCCCTCTTTGGACTGCTAGGAAGAGTCTGCCCTGTAGTACTTGCAGGTGATACTGTCTCTGTCACAAGGTATAAAAGATGCATGATAAAGCCAGCATCTTCCATCATACTGAACTGACTATGAATCTAACAGAAATGGTAACCATGTAAACACAGACTGGATGATTTTACATAGCAAATGTGCAATACAGAGAGAACTTGCTCCTCAGAGCAGGTAAATATGAAATGCAGTTGGGGGGGCTCATAGAGTTGTTCAAGTTCAAATTATGCTTAGAGTCTTTCACAATGTTACTTTGCAGTGTGCAGTTAGGAATGACCTGACCAGTGACCACTGCCCTGGCTGCTTGTGTGGGAGCCGTAACAGCTTTCCTTCCAGAGACACTGTCTGCTGTGCAATCTTTTTGTAGTTAGAATCTAAAGCAAGAAAAGCTTTATATTCCTCACATCTAAAAGGAAAATAATACATTGTGCTCTGTGTAAATCTGAGTTTAATTGGAGTCTTAGAACATAGTACTCGCTACTACAAATAGCAGCACAGGCATTTGTTGCTGCATGGCTCTTTGAACCCAGCTGTACTCACATGTTTATTGAAAACCTTATTTATTTCCTCTTGCAGTGCTGTTTTTCCATGATCTTTCAAAATTATTCCTTCTCTTTTTGTCTTTCATTCCTGGATTGAGCGCATTAACTTCTGCTTGCTGGAACCAAAACTGTGTAGCTCTTCTTTCCATACTCTGGACAGCCCACTCGTGCCTTCTTTAATCCCAAGAACTCTTCTTTTTAAAAAAATTACGCTGCCAAATTCCAGGGAAACCCATTGTGAAACTCGGAATTATGAGTAAAGGTGGCAGGACTGTCTCTAATGACTCACAGGTGCAAATCTGCACAGCCAGCTAAGAATCGCCTAAAAGCCATTTGTGCCTGTGTGAGAAACGCTAAACAGACTAATGTGACCCTGCAGTTTTAAAAATCGGATCTGTGGAGAGGCTGAACAAAAGCTCCGGGGGGCTGTGCAGATACCTGCTCCCTCTCCTGGTAAAAAGGGCAAAGCACCGGCGGAGGGAAGCTCTTCCCTGGCCGTCGGGGATGCTGAGCTCCCTCCTCCTCTTTGGAGGCTTCGCGGTGAAAGATGAAGGTGGCAGAGGCAGCGGTGAGAGGACTCGGGTTGAGACTCGACGGGTACCTCTGCAAAACCGCAGCACTGAGCTTTTGTGGGCGGTGGGAGCTCCTCAGGGATGGAGGAAAGATGGTGCGACAGGAGAAAGGGGTTTGTGTCGCTGCTGTGAATTCACACTGGGGAATCACTAGGTTGGAAAAGACCCACCAGATCATCGAGTGCAACCATTCCTATCAACCACTAAACCATGTCCCTCAGCACCTCATCCAGCCGTCCTTTAAACACCTTCAGGGAAGGTGACTCAAACACCTCCCTGGGCAGCCTGTTCCAGTGCCCAACGACCCTTCCTGTTAAAACTTTTTTCCTGATGTCCAGCCTGAACCTCCCCTGGTGGAGCTTGACGCCATTTCCTTCTGTCACTGTCACTTGGGAGAAGAGGCCAGCACCCTCCTCTCTACAACCTGCTTTCATGGGAACCAAGAGTTAATACGTGGGATATTCTCAGTGGTCTGGTGAAGGAGATTATTCAGAGTTGGTAGTGGAATGCTATTTCACCCTTAATGTGCATAGGTGGGCTTGCTGCTGGTTGCTGTCTATAAAGCTGTCTCTTTACAGGTCTTTTTGACTTAGGAGTCTGGGAACTCTTGCTGGTCTAGGTGTCTGCATACAGGAAGGCTCTTAGGTGTCTAAAGAGATGATTGAATTAATTTAATTGTCCTACATGCCATAAGCTCATGCTGCTGATCACTGGAAACTGTTCCATGTATACATAACCATCACAGGTACTATGTTCACAGCCATTTCTGGAAAATGTTCTGCTTTAGTATCTGAATGCGAAGGGAGAAACTGACAACTAGACAATGACTTATGACCACAAACCATCAATTTCAAAAATATATCAAAGCTGGTAAGACAAAAGTAACTGCAGGAAGAACAAGAAAATGTTCAGTACCTTAGCTGTAAGGCTGGAAAGGCTACAAAGATCCAAGTTAAAGGAAATGAATAATTAAAATCAAACACTAAAGGGATGTATTTGGGAGAAGATACGCTTGGCTGTATAAAACTTCTGGTCAACACCACACTGGTCTTCTGGAGATTTAGTGGTGCACAAGTGGGCCCCTGTGCTCCTTAGGCATGCTCAGGCACCTAATGGGCATCTCATATGTAATGCTGTCTTCTCTACACATGGGCAAAACATCTGTTTGGAAGTCTGTGTGCCTGGTATCTTCAGTGTCTGCCTAAGTCATGGTTTGATCTTCCTTGGAGATATCCAAGTGAAAGTGATCTTGGGAAATAGGAGCATTGCACTATTAATATAAAATCAGGAACTACAACTCAAAGATAATTTTTATTCATGAATTTCAGTACAGCAGGCTGACTTCTGTCTTGGTTGCAATGTGTTAAAGATGATATGACTGTCTTAGTGCCATAACAGAATGTCAAAATATGTTATCATGGTAAGAAATATAAAACAGTTTCTTGTTGAGACCTATGTTCAGCTGTCTAGCTGTGTTTGGCAAAGTGCTAAAGTGTTTGTTTGAAATTATATTTATGTCCTACTGATTTCAGTGGGACTGAATAAATCCCCAACGCTTCGCTTAGCTAAGAATTCAGGCTCAGACTCATAAGCAACCCTCATCACTACTGAATTCAGTGGAAGCTGCGGGAACTTATTGTCAAGTAGGAAAGATAGCATTTTATGAGGTTTGATCTTAATGAAACAAATGATGTGTCTTTTCCAACAGGAGTGAACGGGAGAAGTACAGGGCCATAATATGTTTAGTTGAATAAAAGAGCAGCACACTGAAACACAAGGGTTATATTAAGAAAGCCTCCAAATGTTGTATATCATGAATATACAGTGTTACTGTAAGATCAAATTTCTGGAGACTGGGAGCTGATCTAAGTTAAGAGACGAAAATTAATTAATAGAGCAAAGGAAGCATGAGTCTTGTTTTGGTATAATGTATTTGGTAGTCCTGTGTTACACAGTACTTAAATTCAGAGACAATGCAGGAATAGTTATGTTGCCAAGAGATGAAGGACTAAAAGGCCAATGCTCGTACTTGTTCACTGGCTTAGCAGGCTGCAGACAGCTGTACAATGTGTATTTGCCTTATACAGATGACCTTCTCTTTGAATGAGGTTAACCATCATGCTTGTTCAGCCCTGGTCATTCCCTCCACAGTGCCTAGTTCTGCCAGATAGTTTTGGCACTCTGAACTAATGTCTGGAAAGAACTTAGCTGAAACCACGGTTTTTATTATACTGATGGCTTCAGGCTGATCAAGAACCATGACACCAGTGTTAGTCCTACAGCCATCCTGAGGCACTTATTTTCTGTTTTGGACTGACTTGTTATGACTATGCCCACGCCTCTCCCAATCTGGAAAGGAGAATCAATGTGACAACATATCAGGAAGATATTCTGAGTGTGATCCCACCAATAAGCATATCTATTGCCTCGATTTGTATCATTTGTACCGTAGAGCTCTGAGAAAGTGTGGACCAAGGCCTTAAATACACATGAAAGACACATTATGAAACTGAGTAAATTATTGATTTGAGGAACTTCTGTAGATCACTAGGTAAAAGTAACCAACAGAAAAGAAAACAGCAAGACTCTATTTAGCATTTTCCTATTTTTTACTGTTCTCATTCAGGGAAGTTACATGCCAATTTATGGCTGAGGTACCCTCTTGTTTCTGTTCTGTCTATAAAATTAGTTAAAACCATCACCTGGATTGAGCATAGCAGCTGAGCCTCGAACTACAAAATAAGACGGTGTCATGAGAAACGGGAATGAGGTTCAAGTGATTGTGAGTTTATAGGAAATGAGCTGTCACCTACTCAGGCCCATAGGACTATAGATTTATATAGGGTAAAGCTACCATCAAGATTGGCCCTTAATGGCTAGCTTGCTTTTGATAGTTGGAAAAACTGATGGAGATATAAAGAAGGGAATGTTGTGAGTTATGTTTCGCTTACTGTTTTCACCTTAAACAATGGCACAAAACTTTGGGATTGCCTCTCTTTTTGTGGATGAGTGCTTTGGGAGGGACGTGCTTCCCTGCAGTCACTCAGGACTTAGCAGCCTAAAACCTGGCATGTGTCTGCTGAGCCAAAGGGGGCTTTAGCCCATACATTAGCACCACCTGATACAGTTTATCTCCTCTGGGGCAGCATGAGAAAGATGCCCCAGACCGTGACCATCACAGCTGTATCCAGCTGTATCCATCCAACAAACCCCAGTGAAGAGCAGGGCCACAGGGAAATACAAATCCTTCAACAACCTGAGCCATGCAGTCCTTGTGCAGAGTTGCTGAGCACATTTCCCAATGCTATCAGTCACAAAAACTGTCATTCTGATTTTAAAAGCTGCTATCTAGGACTATATATATGCTGTTCTGCATGTGGTTCAACACTGAGCTCTTCACACACATTAATATCTGATTGTGTCATGCAGGGAAGTGTTAGCATTACCCACTGGTTAAAGAATACAGCACAGAAATTAGGGCTACAGTCCTGCTAACAGTGATACACCTGCTTTTAGGAAAACAGTCTGGCAAAATCAGTAGGACTTGTCATGGTTATATCGCTGGGTGCTGGCACGTCTGTAGGACTGCAGCATATGTGCTTTGCTGGGAGAAGAGCCACCATGCTGCATGCAGGTAAAACTGCAGCTGCCGACAGAGAAGAATTGAAGCTCAGATGTGTTTCTGTGAATGGAGGTTCTGTCCTGGTGACGCACCTCATGCAGAGTGGGAAGAGAGGGAACATTACTAAACATACATTCCCAGAGGTAAACAGAGTGCAAACTCATCTCTCCCTACAGAACACACTTGCATAGAGTGGCCTGGAAAGCACCAGATGCTGCTTGTTAAAAATTGGCATCTCTTCAACACAACTACCAGTGAATTTTCCACAAAACACATTAAGATTCAGTATAAATGCCTTTATGGATTTCACACCACATTAAAAGGAGTGAGTGATTGACTACGTTCCCAGTAGCTTATTTTTCATCCTTTGACAGCTGTTAACCAGACAGAAGCATTATTGGTGCGATTTCTCATCCTGTAAAAATATTTGGAAATAGGAATTTGGCCAGATTTTTCCTTCTTGTTCCTAGTTTCCTATCAGTGTTTGTTAGATTGCTTTGACAATTCTAGAGTGTACGGAGCACAGCATCTCAACACAAATGCTGGGTTTAGAGCCAAGCCTCCAGATTTGCTAAGCAGATTTGAAGCTTAAAGTAAAGAGGCACAAGATCTAATTACTGTACTCTTAAGCAAAGTTTCAGGGTCATCAAGGCTTGAATATGTTGATATGTTGAATATGGACCGTTGGATGGTTGGATTAGATAATCCTAGAGGTCTTTTCCAACCCAGTGATTCTATGATTCTATGATTCAATGTTTTTACTATTCACAAAAATAAGAACTGCTTGTGGGATGTATCTGGTTCAAAAGTAGGATCTCTCTGCCACAGTCAATAGATGGCATATGAGAAATAGACACTGAATGCTAATGCTGAGGTGAATCTAATTTTTCCTTGTGTAGTTTACAGACAGGAGGATATCCTTCCTGTTCTTAAGTCTATTCACTCTCTATTATTTATTTCCTGAGAAAACTGCAGTGCTATCTGTGTGTCTTTGGGAATTTTCAGTCTCTTAAAGCGAACTCCTTTGTCATCAAGTGTCAAAGTTCTTTAACTGTAAACTATGTAAAGGAGAGGATTTTGCAGATGCTTCACCGGCACAGTTGATGGCATCTGCTATGACCCCCAGGGAACTTAACACTCCCTGGGCATTATTCATTGTTTAAGGCAAAATGATAGTGAGAAATCAGCAAGGTGATGGTTACACAGAACCAAGTTGGGCACTCAGTCAGTCAGGGGCATTGCAAGGCAACAGCAGTATCAAAGTAAATTAGTTACTCTGCATTTAATTCAGAGGAGCCAACAGCAGAGTCTGAGCTCTTCTGAGGCATTTGGTTGTTACAAACACTGCTGCTTCCCTCCTGCGAGCTCCGGGCTCCACCAACCCTATGATGGAAACAGAGGGACCTGGTAAATCCCATCTGTCTCTGAAAGAATTTCTCATGTTGTGGGAAGCAAACACCTGAACTCTTCTTGGTGTATTTGTCTGACTATGAATTACACAAGCTTGTAGAGCATACAAAGAGAGAAAGTTTTGGACTGAACATAGAAGCAATTTTGCACCTACTTTCCTGGAACATGGTTATTTTCAAATCAAGTCTCAGTTTTGAAATGTAAATGTTACTGGTCATAGCTAAATTACAAAGTAAGTCCTGTTTTTGAAATGTTTAAATGCTTTTTTTTTTAATAGGCACACTGGAAATAGCATATTGCAGAAGCAGAAAGCATTCACTGGTGAGCAATATAAAATAACCATTGCAACTATTAAATACACAAGTTTAGCCTTCTTTAAAAATACTAAGTACTCATTTCTTGTTCCAACTAAATATTTATGATTTTATATGTAGATCTGTAATGTTCTAAGCAAGCTAGTGGAGGAGAAAATGTATGGTTTTTCTCTTCCCCGTAGTTTAGACCAAAGCTAAGCTTACATGATTCCCAGAACCACAGAATCACAGAATGGTTGGGGTTGGAATGGATCTCTGGAGATCATCTAGTCCAACCCCCTGCTAAAGCAGGTTCACCTGCAGCAGATTGCATAGGACTGTGTCCAGGTGGATTTTTAATACCTACAGAGAAGGAGGCTCCACAAACTCCCTGGGCAGCCTATTTCAATGCTCCATCACAATCAATTTTACCTCATGTTCTGCTGGAAACCCCTGTGCTCCAGTTTGTGCCCATTGCTTCTTGTCCTGTCACTGGGCACCACTGAAAACAGTCTGGCTCCATCCTCTTGACACACACCCTTTAGATATTTATAAGCATTTTTAAGATGTCCTCTCAGTCTTCTTTTCTCCAGGCTGAACAGACCAAGCTCACTCGGCCTTCCTAATAAAAGAGTTGTTCCGGTCCCCTGATCATCTTTGTGGCCCTGCACTGGACTCTCTCCAGTAGCTCCTTGTCTTTTTTGAGCTGAGGAGCCCAGAACAGGCTGCAGTACTCTAGATGTGGACTCACTAGGGCAGGATAGTGGGGGAGGATAACAGGACTGTAAATAAGGAAGTTCTTCCTGTAGCTAAAAATCCTGGAAAAGCCTCATAAAAAGAGTAAATAACAACTGACTAAGGAGAAAACAAAACTACCGTGTCCGTCTCGACTGTAAAGAATATGTTAGGACTGCAGAGCATTCACATTTCCATTTGCTGGATCAGAAAAGGGGTCCTGTTTGTTTGTCCAGGAGTTTAAAAAAATAAAGCAACATTTCAGCCCCTGAGGCTCCCCACTTTTCCAAAGTCTTTCTGCCAGTCTCTGGTATGTGTGGGATGTAGCTACCTCATGGAGGGCTGAGGTCCCCTGCCGATTACCTAGGGAGCACGCCCTGAGCAAAAAGCGAGGTAGCAGCACCATTGCACTAAACCCAGTCTAACTGATTCTTGCAAAAGCAAGCTGAATTAACCTCAGAGCAGCACTGTACAAAGAGAGGGACTCTGCAGCCAGGACATGAGAGGGTATCTGTGCCCACCGCAGCACCAGTCCCTGCACGGCACTTGCTGGGAGCCTGTTGTGGTGCCCCACACCATGCACTCATCTCACCTCCCAGCACATTTCCATTTCTTCTTTGCAGCTGCCCCAAGCAACCAGGGCATTACAGAGAAGTGGACCAGGTCACACATCAAGAAAATGATGTATTTTCATAGGCTTATTCATATAATTAATTAATATCACGATCAGCCAAGAGCAGAAAAAGACATAACAGTGTTTCAGTGCATTCCTTGGGGAAACACAGAGACAGCAAGATTAATTTAGACAAGATCCATTTAGATGGCACGTTAATTTTAACAGGTAGAAGCAGACATGAAAACTATTTTTTGAAAAACTATGAGACAATAAAATTTCCTTTGCTCTTACCTGTTGTCTGCCTCCATCACATGCTTTTGTTGGAAGGCAAAGACATGCAGAAAGCACAGCAAAACCTCTGTTGAGTTCCTGCAGATTTCTGGGCCATTCAGATTAGGTAACAGTGATGGCTGAGCAACTCATTGGTGCTTTACTGGGTAAGGATATTTGTCCCAGCGCTCATCTACACATTAACTGTATCAAATGACACAACTATCTGGCTTGACTACATTAAAATCTGTTTTCTTATGTCTCATCAGCATTAGAAATACAGCATCCCAGAGCTAAGTGAATTAAGTAAATGTTTTTTAGTGTGCCTCTGACTGAAGACTGGGGGAGCGGAAAGGTGGCAAATATTCCTCATCCAATTTATAACCAAACTAGGTTACTGTAAAGTTGTCCTTGTCACTGAGTGCCAAAGTGCAGTATGCAGTTCTCGCCTCCTTGCGGGTTGCCATCTGCCATTACATCTCCCTCTCCTTCCTCTGTCTCCCTGTTGGGGTTAAGTTGGACGTCAGGGACTTCGGCAGGCGGTGGGGAAAAAAAAACCCTCAACGCTGAGTTTCCTACAGGCCAGTTCAGTCTACTCTACCTGCAGAAACTGACGTTAAACAGACCTTGTGCAGCTCTCAGGCTCAATCTCTGAATTGCTGTAAAACAAGTGCACTGGAGAGCCCCTGTTCAAGCTAGGAAATGGGATTTTTGCATCAAAATGTTCTGCTTTCTCACACAGCACTGCAACAGTCAGTGACTCTATCACATTGTAGTGAAGCAGGGCTTTTAAAGCTTGAATAATGCATCTTTGGGCATTTAAAAATTGCTTTCAGTGCTTGTTTTCAACAACTGCATCTCTTAACAGCTCATGGGAGGCTATTTATTGCAGTGTGAAATTCTGCCTGTGTTTGCACAGGTTGCTAGCCCAAGCATGGATTAGGCTCCACTCAAGAAGATTTTCGCTTAGAAATCATAAGGCAAAATGTGATCCACTAACTGCCATGCTACAACCAATAAATCAGATATGGAGAAAATATCTGCTTTCTGCCTCAACAGTTTGTTTGCATTCCAGGCTGTTTTTGCAGCATGCAATAAATTAAAGTCCCAAGTGTTACTGATCAAGATCATTCACTCTCTGAAATACAAAGTGCATTTTAAAAACTGTTATAGCTGGTCCCAGTTATAGGGTTTAACCGAGAGGAAAACTCACTGATCATGAATAAAGAGCATACCTCTGCTTGCCCAGGAAATCTCTCATGTAGCCATTTCAAACCCTCTTTACATCCAGAGAGGCATTTGCATTCCTGGCTTTTTAGGAAAATGAAGAAGGATACAGTATTGGCTTACGAGTTTATACCATGTTAGCTATAACATATTTTTATGCTTATGCAAGACAGAGCTTGAACTTCTGGGTCAAAGGCTGTTCCATGAAGACCGTGACAGTCATGTCAAATGTAAGGTCTCAATATTGGGCAAAATGAATGTTAAAGAGAAGTTCCTTTATACACGTGGTTCCATATCTGCCATCATTTCATTCTCCTATCACATCATAACATGGGGAAATGAAGTCTAATGAGTATTTAGGCAACTCTTGCTATAACCTATATTTTATTCTATTTTAAGTATGTGATGATGTAAGTTTAAATGAAATAGCCATGTCTGGCTCTTTGGAGTTAAGTAGGCAATTAATAGAAACCAGTGCAATCTAAGCATCCTGACTCATGTTCCCTGAGGCGAAGAGCTGCTGTGGCTTAGGATGCTCTATTTTGCAGATTAGTTCTTTCACCGCAGTGTCAGCAATAAAATATTTGCACCTCAGCTGCAATGCCAGAGCAGATGTATTACTGTAAATTCATCTTCATCAGAGGTTCAAACCATCATTCCCACACCAGGCCGTGAACAAACATTTTCTTCTTTCAACTCCTCTGCAGAAGTGTTATTTCTAGACAGTGGGACAAGGTTGACATCTGGGTATGACAGAAATGGATTTTCCAGAGCTTGTCTGGGTGCTGTGCAGCTCATGGTTGCAGGACTGGGTGCCATCATCTATGGCAAGAGGCTTCTCTAAGTTGTCTGCTCAGTATTTCTGGCAGAGCGGGGATTAGCAAAGGAAGGGCAGGTTTTCCTCTGAAGTCCACTGAAAAATTGTCCATCTTTTCCACTCAAAGGCATTTAGCCTCACTCTTTCACTGAAGGGGAGTATTCTTGCATCAACCCTCCCACAGAGGTGGCCTGTTTTACATAAAGTGTAAAAAGATTTCACACTAAGTTGAATTAACAATTATTTGCAATGATACGATGCAGCAGCCTCCTCCTTTCAGAGTCATTAATGCATTTTTTACCCCAGACAACATATATAGATCTATCTGTCCCATGGCCATAAGACTTCACATGGATCTGCTAGGCATTCAGCTCCAATACCCTTCACATGAGGTTACTGGTTCAGCTTGTATCTATTGCTTAATCAATGAGAAATAAAAATCCAGTAACTGCCAAACTGCTGCGTCAGCTAATAAAGGCTTGATCTGCTTTGTCAGAGTTTCCTAATTGATAACAATTATATAATCTAAGTGTATCTGATATATTTGGAAGTTTTGGTGTTTAATTTTTGTTCTTTCACCAAAATGGGAATGCAGTAATGCCTAGAGTTTTATTCATCACTGAATTATCCTTTAGCTGGAAATGACTGCCTGAACTGCTATTTGTAACTGCAGCTCTCCCTCTACCCAATTTAGGGAAAAACCTGTAACATAACTACCAAGAGGACTGCAATATTTGCTGCGACAAATCCTGGAAACTATCCTTAGCTAGAGATAAATCTAATGTGTATTCTTTTGCCCTAGTGGGTTAGAAAAACTGACTGATGGTGTTGTGCCTTCTCTAGACGGATAAAGATAACATTGGCAAGCTTGATTTGTGCCAGTAGCAGGCTGTAAAGGGATGGCCAGCAGCCTTGCAACCACAATAACAAGTAACATATATCAGTAATTCACCATGTATTTCTGTTCCCTGTACTTCTGCCCCACAGAGGGTGCTGAGCTGAGCTGCTATATGCTACAGAAATCTCTGTCTGGGCTGTAAAAGATCAGCAGACCTTTGCACACAATAATAAGATTAAATGAGACAATTTTGAGAATCTGCTCTGAAGCAGCTAAATTGCCATCTGCTGAGGGTCCAAGGATTAAAAGGCTATCGGACACCCAGAAACACTGGAGGTCTGCTGAGATAGGTAAGTGTACTGCTACCTGCCCTGCAAGCATTAGTTTCTAAATGAGCTTCCAGAAGGGGTTAAGTGGAAAGAACTGCAGTGACACAGAGGTGAGGGCTCTTACAGAAACATTGCTCAGTGGCCAAGGGAACAGATCGATCTCCCCATGAGCCAGCTGTGAAAGATCTTATGTTGCTCAATGTTTCTGTGGTTTGAAAATATGCAAGAAGCTGTAACGCCTTGTGACAAAACCTAATTACTCGAACACCCTTGATGGATATGTATTGCTGTTTCTGTACCTGAGCATTTTCTCCTGCTGTCTTTTAGGGGAAAATCTCTGTGCAGTGTGTAGAATGTTTATATCTTAAAAAACCTAAGTTCTTTTTTAATTTGTGCCTGAATTACATCCTTTGTAATGCAGTGTGCAAACACTAGAACACTTTTTGTGTGATTTCCAGTCATGCTCATTAGAAATACTTTATCCAGGAGTGTCTATTTGTCTTCTGCAGGGGTCTGCTGTTCGGTTGTCAATGGCGTAAGTGGAGAAGTAGCCACTTCCTTCCAGTTTGTGTGAGGCCTGGATCTCAGTGCAAGGTTTGCAGGAAATACCAAAGATGTAGTAATTAGTGAAAGTGCACGCATTGCATACCCACAGGTCAAAGATGATCTTGTTTCAAATTTCTGCTTTTCACAGAACAGAAGAACAGAATGACTCTCAGCCATGTGCTCAAGCTCCACCTCTATTTTTTCCGCATATGAAACTCCACTGAGCAACAGAAATTGCTGGCAGTACTTTACTTCTTATTATTTTAGATTTTATTATCCTTTTGTTCTTCTCTTAAAAGGTTATGAAAGCTACAAAATCCAAACCAGCCTGATGTGTAGCAAGGGTATTTGGCTGGAGGTTCACTGCTTGGGCATGGCCAACTCAAACAGGTGTTTCAAGCTTAAGTAGAGGAAGCAGGTAAATAAAGAGCAGCCTGCAAAATCTCCCATGTAAATATTGCTGAACTTTCAAATACAAATGTGTCTGTATTGCCATTCTGAGCTCTCACGCATGAAGAAGCATGGCCAGCTCCAGGCAAAGGAAGCTGTTGCTAGTAAAATGGTGATGGCAAAATACCTGCAAACATAAGCTTTAGACCTGGTGCAGGTGTTACAAGGGGAGATGGAAGGATGTCTGAGGCAGTAGCTACTGCTTGGGGAATAAAGGAAGAGGAGAGGATGAACCCAGCAGTTGCTTTGTCCTTCCCTTTACCCCATACACTGCATTTTGATTACAGTTCTCGACCATTTTCTCTTCCAGGAGGGTGCTGGCCAAGCCAGACTGTTGCTTCCCAGCCCTGAGGTGGTAAATTCAGCAAGGTCTGTCCTGTGGAGAAACCTTGAATTTGCTCAGTAAGGAAGTCTCCCATTCACCTGGTAACATTTGATGGAATTGCCTTAAATTCCTTTAACTTTGCTTCTCCATATTTCCCTTACCTTTTGTTTCCTTTCTTTTCTTTGGCTCAACTATGCTATTTCGACTACAGCACAGCTCAGTTTTCCTTTTTGCTAAGGAAATCAGCTAAGTAGCTTTAACACTGAGTCTTTGGGGTTGTATTAGGACTTTTCCTGAACAGTAAAAAACCAAATAAAATTTGCAGTGCAGCTCCATTAGAACAAAGTTCAAAGGTATTCATAGTTATATATCAAAGCAGGGGATAATATGTAAATCTTGAGCTAAGATGATTAAGTATGGCTCAAGTAGCAGCCACACCTAGAATTATGAGTTGTTCCAATTCACACAGTGTAAAAATCTTTGCACCCATAAAAAAGCAGACCCAAAAAATATTGTGCAGAGCAACAAAATTTAATTTAGACCTGAAAAATAAGTTGTACTACATGAGAAAATATATTAGGTAAACTTTGTATTGTCTGGTGTAGTAAAATTTCAAGTGAGAAACAAGCAGGCTTTATAAATACTGTTAAGCCAACAGCATAAATGAAAGAAGGGAATTATTTAGTTTCAGAGCCTCAAGGTAAGAACAGATCTTGGATGACAAAAAGCTCTTTACAGAACAATTATATGGTCATATATGTACCTAAAAAAGTTGGGAAAGATATGTTTCAATTTTTAAATAGTTCCCATTAGAGTAACTATGTCAGATCAAACCCCTACTGAATATCAGCTGCATTAACACAGAATGGGGCTTGCTCTTAGGTCATTGAATTGATAAAGGGAGCTAATAGGGAGATACCTCTAGTGCCTGTGTCACCCTATACTTGCTGTATTACATCTTTTGCAAAGTAGGCATAAAATGCTAATAACGTAGTCAGAATAAAACGCCATAATTACAGTTGCTGTGAGCTTCACACTTACTTTACTATGTTGTAAATTTCTGCATATGGTAATATCAGATCCACATCTCCTGCTGCAGATATTTAAGTACACTTTAAAGAAATCAGTCAGAAAAAAATTATGTCCTTGTCAGAAGGCAGGGTTGTCCTTTGAATATGAGGGAAAAGACTGAGTGACCTCAGTTCTGACACTGTTATCTATTCTTTCAAGTACCTAAGTCCTCTTCCTGGTGAAGTAAATAGGGATAATGTTTTGCCCTTCTATTCTTTCTATGGATCATATGCCAAAAGCATATGATGCGGTTTATTTTGGGGTTTTTGTCATGAGTATCTGCAGTGTAATCAGTAAAGTCAACAATATTCTGGAAATAGGATGTACAGTTTCATCTAAATATCTTTACTCATCAACAGAATGAAGAATTGAACTGGATTCCCATTTGTTAATTTGTTTTCTCCACATGGATAGCTCTTCTCTTTGCAACAGTACTTCAAATATCATGCATTTAAATGGTTTCTTCCTTAGAGCTTATTTTGTTTTTCAGAGAGAAAGCAGTGGATTTTTTTTTTTAAAGAAAAAGGTTAAAATGTGATTTTAAGATGAAAACCACATTTCTTGTCATAGGAAAATATTTTTAAGGCAAGTCAAGCTTCGAGTTTAAATTAATTGGTAATATTCCTTCAAATTAGTTATGGATTGTCACAGTCAAAATCTATTTCTTTACATTAGCATGACACTTTCCGTCCCTAAGTTCTCCTGGGAACATGTCAATCTTTATGGTAGTTTTCAGAAAACTCATTAAATACACATCTGAACAGGTCTGAAATGTTGACACTGTCTTAAACTACCAGAAATACAGAATAAAAAATGTAACATTAGGCCATTATTTTTTACTTAGCAATGCCAAAAGGCATTCCAAAAGTATTGGACCTGGGAATGATAAGTATTAATGAACCTGATTGGCTGCAGAAATCTTCTGAAGGCTTTAATAGTTTCTTATGTGAAAGAAATAAAACATTTGCACCTATTCCTACTGTGCTACATTCACAAAAGATAAGTACATATAGAGTTCCTTCTTCTTTGGAAATGTTTCTGGAGAACCTATTCTGCAAATGGAAACAAAGTACCTGATGCTGTGCTTACTCCAAGTTTATGCTGATGTAAACATATTTTTGGAGAATCTCCTCAAGGTAAAGCCTGTGTAAATGAAACCTGGCGTAAAGCCTCAAGAAAGTCCTTTTCACCATCTAAATTACTGGGACAATTCCCTATTAACATTCAGTTCAACTTACCCAGTGTATTGTTCAAATAACTTATTTCCTAATTGCACTCATTAAAAATCATCATGACTTTAAAATGTTTTATGAAAGACTGAAAGTTGATACATATTTCAGTCCCATAGAGTTCAAAAGTAAGAACATCCTTGAGACACTCTGGGCATCCATCAAATGAGTGAAAAAAAGATAAATGATGTTATGCAGCATTATCCACTTATGTGGCACTACACTATCTGTAAACTAATGAGAATTCATTACAAAGATACTAGAGAAAGGAGATTACCTTGGATTTCTGGCAAGGTAAAACTGGTTTTGCTTATTATCTGTTTGTTTGTTCTTAAAGCTTATAAAACAGTCATCACCTTCTTTGTTGTGCTTTTATAGTTTCCCCCTCTTTATGAAGCTGAAAAGATGAGTCGTAGCTCCCTGAGTCAGATCTGATGCAATTTTATCAATCTGCCTTTTGAAACACCTGAGCCTAAAGCAGGGATGCTTCTTCATCTGCATTTTCACACCATCTCTAGCAAACATCAACTGGTCACATAGGAGGTTTTCAAAAGTGCCCAACAATTACATATTCCTTTAAAATGTATGACTTTTCCAGAAGCGTTAAGTGCTGAGGTGGAAATTTTAAAGAAGAGTTGGAAAAGATGGGAGCAGGGAACATTTACAGCTGTAACAACCAGGAGCAATAGTTTGGAGGAGGAGAAGAGGATAAAACATGTGGCTACTAGGGAAGAGGTACAAACAGGGGTAAGTTAATAGTGCAGAGTAAGATGCCATGCAGTACCAGGCCAATTTAAATAATAAGTGAGTGGTTTCATAGTGAAAATTCTATCTCTCCATTTGATGAGATATTGGTAATTGGTAAATGTATAATGTCAGGGTACAGAAGAATGCACTTGAGTGAAAAGAGGAGATGTAAGGAAAGTTATTCCCATCTTCTTCCTGCCTCTTCAGAGCTTACATCTTTAGATTAATCATTGTCATGAAAAATGTGTTTCTTTTGAGAGAGATTTGCTGAACTCTTTGTGGATTATTTTAGTGGCTCAGGCCATGAAGAACAGCATAAAGTCCTCTGTGGCTTGTCAAAGAATGCATTTCTACGGGAAACTAGGAGACTACAGACAACTTTTGAAGACAAGAAGCCCAATGGCTGTTGCTGATCTCTGTGCTGGTAAGGTATATGTGGATTGTGTTCATACAAGAGCTCCCTGTCAGACAGGCAGGGAGCCTGTCTTGTTCATGTTCTAGCACCTAGAAGCCGTAAGGTGTCCATCAAGGTTGGTCAGAGTAAACCTTATTTCCATAATCCTGTTACACATTTAAGAACTTTAAAGTAGCGCTGTAAATGGCAGCTGCTGTACATTGTATCTTAGTTGGGCTGGATCAATAAGATCTAAAGTTGCCTTGTATTCCGCTCTTTCTTGCACCAAGACGAGACTCTAATACTTGTTATTATTCTTCTCTCTGAAATAAAGACATGATAGCACAAAGAAATAGGATATTATCCCTTTCACATGAGGCATGGAAAATCTTACCAGCATCATGTTTATCCAGTCAAATCTAAACCTCTACATGTTCCCTGTTTGGTTATGACTGCAGTCAGTCCGCTCATCTCCACCCTATACCTCTTTCAGATAAGAAAGAGGACAGGTCAGCAGCTTAAGTCCTTACCAGTGAATAGAAATTTTGCTGTTCCCTATTAAGGTTCATTGTACACAATGAATAAATTCTCTTGCCTGTAATATTCTGGCAATGAGTACTTCCTGGAGATTGATTAAATGCTTCATCTTTGCTCAGTCTATTAATCTCAGCAGCCATTTATTGCTTCGTATACTACAGTGCATTGGGGATTATCCCTTAAGCACTGTGTGTAGAAAGCATGTAGCAGTGAGACACAAATCTTGTGTCTTGCAAATGCTTCTCTGGAAATGAAGAAAGGAGCTGTCAGTAAAAGCAAGGATAGTGTATCTTGGCTCTGGATGCCTCAACCTTTTGTCATCAGTACTGCAAGCTCTCACTTCCTACACCAAACAAGCAATAGTAACCAGTATCTGTGGTACAACCTAGTGCACCACAGCCGGTGCACCCTTACTGGGATATCCCACGGTACCCCAGTCAGTGGAAACAAGACTGAAAACACTGCAAACTTCTTAGAACAATATGAGCAACTGCTGCTGTGCATTGGCTGGGACACTGAGCTTCTGAATCCAGTGAACTGTTACCACCACCTGCAATTGTTTCTGGTAGTATTATTTTGCATATTAAGCATATATGTAAAGGTAATACAGTGGACTAAGCAAACATTATCAACTGTGCTACCAACATGAATGAACCAAATCTTAAGAAGTCTCTTTCCTCATACAGGTTCTTTGACTGCTTGTTTTTCTTCTGTACTGCAAAAATACTGAAGCTTAGCTAACGTTAGCTTCAGTGGCAGTGGAGCTGTATCAGTCTACAGCAGCTGAGGGGTGAACTGTTTACTGCTCAGCCGATATTACTGACTTGGAGAAATCATCTCAGGACTGTCACTGTCTAAATCCTTTACTTGGTTTCTTAATACTGGATTGTCTTCCACATCAATAACGTAAAAGCAAGAGGCATATGCATCAGGAATTAATTCCCTCTGCACTGAGTTTATGGTACAGTTAACCAGGTTGTATTTACCTTTCTAGTTATTTGAATGGGTTTGTACAGTACTTGCTTGACAGTCAATAAGCAATGAGGCACATGCACAGAGAGAGAAAAGACACTGTGACCACTGTGTTTTGATGCTTATTGCTCTCTGGCTTCTCCGTTTATCCTGCTCTCACATGTTGGTGTTTAGATGGGTCTGTCTATGCTCATCTGTTCTCCCTTTGTGCCCTCTTAAATCCTTGAATCATTGCCTTGCTAGCCCACCAAAGCGTTTTGTCTACTCCAGTGATAAACCGTGTTTCTGATGGACACATCTTCCAAATTTGAACCCTCTTGATTTATGAGAAAAGGTAATGTAGAAGATAAGAGAATAATTTTCAAGCTGAACATTGCATGAGAAGGATGATTTACAGGACTGTCTAAATTCATTGGATTTGAAGTACCCTGGTAAGAGCACAAACAAATCCAGCAATTCTCATGTCACCTGGCCAGGCTACAAAGAAAGTTCCCTGACGTGCTGCTCTGGCAGTGACATGGCAAGAGTTTAGGACATCAAGGAGACTATGATGCCTTCTAAGAGTATATACAGGAATTCTGTCTCCCAAAACACTGAGCCACTTTCTTCTCACATCATCCTGGGCACTCAGCCCTGCATCAATGATGCCTGAGCATTCAGGTCACCAACAGTCCTGATGAGAGTTTTATTTCTCTCCAGCTCCTTACCATCCTCATGTTATCGCTTCCCTCTGAGTCTTCAAAATGCTGCTTCATCATAGTCATGAAAATCCCCTGCTTACTCCTATTTCCCTGACCAAATAAGCCCCATATCACATCACATGTATTTACCACTCAGCTGGCTTCTTGTTTTTCAACAGTATAAGGTATCCTTGATCTCAGTCCCCCATACCACTTATTCTGGTTCTCATCATATCAAATGATTTTTGGACTTGATGATCTCAGAGGTCTTTACCAACCTAGTGATTCTATGATTCTATGAAATTATTTTCTAAGTTGCTTAACTTAAGTTTATCAAGAACAACCCATGTATGATTATCCTATGTTTTACTTGATGAGGAGGGTATTAATACCAAAACTCTGACTTATTACATCATCATGTTAAATCTGAGTAATGTTTTGGGAGCAATGTTATAGCAACAGAAATAATTCTTCCATTTAGGCATCATTAATTCTCTTTCTTTGCACCCATTAGTTCAGTGGTGAGAAATGGTCCCTGTTAAATTTTTTCAGCAGTTTTCTTCCTAGTACCAAATTTATGATTTTATTTGTTTTAAATTTTTTTTTCTTCTCCTTGAGAGCAACCAAAAATTTTTTTTCTTCTTTTCCCCTTCTTAGATTGGCAGGGATTTTAAGTAGCTACAGATGGTTTCTGCAGTAGCCAAGCTTTCACCCATGCATTTTAAGAGTTTTGTGTGGTGGTCACATCTGAAATACAAGCAATACCCTGCACAAGTACAAAGCACAAACCTTCCATGCTCATTCCCAAGAGCAAAACAGTCAGAATGTTACAGCAAAGAACAAGTGCTGCAGCAAAGTTCCTCATGGTAAGGTATGGTCATCTCTTTCCTATTGTGACCCAGGATGAACCTCAGTAGTTTCATGGGTCAGAGAAGAGCATCTGTGTTAAGAAACCTCAGAGATAAAGACATATCTCCAAACTTCCCCAAGGTTTCATGCAGCACCATAGTTTTGCCAATTCAGCACCTATAAAACCCCTTGGAGGCATTGGGCGTAGCATCACGCAGTTTAAAGTGAACTGAAAAGTTAAAAGTGAAACTAAATTCAGGGATTTCATGGGAGTCTCCAGCTCTCTGATACACAGATAGTTTCTCAAACAAGAGAAAGCAAAGAGGACAACTGGAATTAAAAGGAGTGGAAGCAAAAAAAGGAATGCATAGAAGTGCTAGAGAAAGAAAGAGGGTTTCAAGTTGGCCTGGTAGCTATGCGAAAACAGGCTTGAGATAACAGAGCGCAGTCTGGCCATAATACAGGGGTCAACGAGTGGCTATGGAGGCAGTGTGGCAGCACAGGGGCATTGTCAATAGGCCATTACTAATAATGTAATGAATTGCCTGTCAAAGCTGCCATTCCTTTGCCTCTCCTTACCTCAGACATCTCAAAACTCTGAGGAACATCACAAAACTTTGGAAGCCCAGATCTTACTATTCCCTAGTACTTATTCTACCAGCAGCAGGCACTTGGCTCCCCCAGCCACAACATAGCTCAGTCTAGCAGAGACTAAACAGCTCCCAAAGATGCTATGAATTTGATACAGATCCTCAGTATGTAGGTGATTCCCAATAAGAAAGACTGTTCATGAAGACCCTAAGCATTCCCACAAAAATTTTTTATGTTCAAATTTAACTCATCCTTAACTACAACACTATAGTCCTACAACTTAACTCCTTCATTTCCCTCTTTGCATAGTTCAAAATTATCTCAACTATGTGGGTATGAACCTTCAGTTATATTTGTTTTGATGCACAGCAAGGACAACAGTCTCATTTAATTTATTTAGTGAAGCCATATCTTGTTTACTGATTAAGCATCTTCCGGTTTTTTCTCATCAGTTGTTTCTAAAATTCACAACAAATCCATTCACAACAAAGTGAAGCAGCTAATTCTGAACAGCAAAGCATTTTCACTGAGCATGCAGCTTGAAATAGATGAGTAAAATCTTACTGAAGGGAAAAAATCAGACAATGCACAGAAAACCTTTCTGGACCTGTCAGTGAGAGCTCTTGCATAGATCATCCTCTCTGCACTACAGGTAAACAACAATCAACACTCACACACAGGGGCTGCCAAATAGTCCCTCTGATCCATCACGCAGAGCCCCTCGCACCTGGTAGGCTGAGGTACACTGTCCCATTTTAAAACTCTCATGGACATGCACAGCACAAAAAGGGAATGCTTTACAACTTAAAATTACCAAGCAGTACTTCAAAACCAATGTATTCCTTCTCTGGAGGAGGTGCTCCAGGCATTTCAAATTGTGTGTTGCTGGCAGATGTTTTTCAGAAAGGCAGCTTGTGGGCTGTTCAACCTGTCCTGAAAGTCTCTAAACATCTGACAAGCAACCTTGAGCTCTAACATTTGGTTTTAGTGTTAGGCACAGTATAGCACTTGATCATAACTCCTAAAGAGAAAACCTATTGTCACACTGCAGATTCTTCAATAATGTTGAAATAGGGATTGGGTTTGCCCCATTAAAGGGTTTCCTTAGCCATGCTTGTAGAGGGATAAGAAAGCAAATGGTAATAGCATTCATTTTCAGGCTAGTAACCATGTTGGAAAACCTTCTGGGTTGGGTTTTTTGTTTAGTTTTCATTTGAGGAAAATAGATTACGGTTTATGAATACTCGCACTCTTTCCCAAACAGACTCACATTGCCGCTACTGTCAGGCTTAAGAGTTACCAGAGCAATATTCCTTTAGTTTCTAAATTCAGTGGGTTGTATGGAGACAAACTGAAAACAGTGGACAGCATTTTTGCAGAGCTGTCTCTAACTTCCCAAAGCTGGACAACCCTTATGATAGGCAGATAAGATACCTCTTCATGGCAGCATGCAACACAGCCACAGTGGTCTGTTCAGTGTCAACCTCCTTGTGATCAGTTAGAATCAACTAGACGTTGTGTTTCCCATTTGCTTATTTCCAGGAAAATATCCTTTAACAGTCTGAAATCATTCAACCACCACTGGTCACCCCAGTTCTGCTGAAAAATCCCCTCCAGTCAATCTCCACTTCTGCCTGTACAAAGTAAACTAGTAGAAACTAAAATAATGAACACATTGAGCATGCAAAAAGCCAAAATATGATACACCAGGAAAAAGGTTGACATGCTTATTATAAATATAATTTTTTAGTTATCAGTTTGTTAGAGTCTTTTTAAAAGACAATAAGAACATGAATGAGTGATTTATTTGATGTAGTACACTTTGATTGTCTAAGTTTCAACAAACTTCACAAAAAAAAGCTGTCTCTTGCAAAGAGAGAAGGTGCCCTAATAAACTGTCACACACACCGTTTAAAAGGTGGGACATAAAAGACAAGAATAAATGGCCGGGTTTTACAGCAAAGGTTGGTTCCCAAATGCTACTATGGACATCCACGCTAGAGCTTGTGCTGTACTAGATGTTTTCAAGCTACACAGCAAAAAGGCAGAGAGTGAAGTTGCAGTGTCTGCAGATGGCACAGATGTTCATAGTGAAGCTAACTACAAAGATGTGCAAAAAGGATTCTTGCTGTATTTTATTAACTGGTGACAATACACCAGATGAAACTCAGTGCAAATACATGCAGTGTAACAATGTAACACACATGGGAAAAAATAACATGAACTACACATACATTGTGATGGAAAATAATTAGCTATTATCACTCAGAAGAGTGGACTCAGGGCAATTTCTTGGTTAAAAATGCACGAATTGCATATTAAGTGTTATTAGAAAAGGAACAGAGGTAAACAGCAGTAAAAGTTATCATGCCACTGTAAAAATCTACCATGACTTTCCATCTTGAATACAGCAGATATTTCTGATCAACTGCTTTTCTGATCACTGGAAGGAATGGTGAAGATGTCAAAACAATAAATGCATAGACTGGTTCCTAGATGATAGCAGACTAAATACTGAGAGAATCTTCAGCTTCCAAATAGTTTGTGATAGTTAACCAGGGAACAGGCTTTCACTATTTTTTCATAATTCAATATTCAAAGGACTTCAGGCCTCTAATTTCAAATAAAGAAAATGAAGTGCTTGTTTCCATGTAGCTCAGAATTGAATGACAAACTTTAATGGCACAGGACACTGTACACTTTAAAAGCATTAAAAAAAATTTAAAAATAATTACAAAGAATGCAAAATAGATCTGTCAATGTTATTAAGTAAGATGGTTTGAATATAGCCTTCATTGGAGAAATTCCTTATAAGCTATTTTTTTACATATATTTGTATATTTTAGATACTCAGTAATGAGTTAGCCAGACCTTTGACCTGCCCTACTGCAGAATTGCTTCTGTTCTTGCAGTTCCTGATCCTGTGGAGAGCCAGACTCAACACAAAGTTTTTCAGAGGCAAGTAACACTTCTTTCCTACTCTGCTGCTATGGAGTTTTGCCCAGTGCAAAACTCCAGAAGGCTTGAGAAAAGACTGGGATAGGATAGTTAAACCTGGGAGCAGGGGGATGGCTTGGGTGAACAGTGAGGTTCCTTCCAGGCCTGTGATTTGGTAAATTCCACTGCAGATAAGCTTGGAGCTGCTGCTGTCGCCTTCTGACTGCTCAGGACCAGGGTACCTAGGAGAAGTATGTCCTGTATCTGTCCACATCAATCACTATTTTACCCTAAGCTACAAATTCACAGTCAGACAGCAACTCTTGTGGTCAAAGATAAATGACTTTTACACTTATGAGAAAGAATATGGAAAACGTGGATTTACAGTGACCATCAATAAAATATGCCGATAATTCCAGTGGCACAGTCCCAAAAGGCACTGGGTCCTCCACTAGCACTAAGGAGTGCAAAATCCTCATTTGCAGCACTGAGGGAGTACTTTGAAAGAAATCAACACCACAATGAAACAATGACTTAGGGCAGGATAAAAGCCCACTGTTCCTTTATCTCTACCTCTTCCAGACCAGATATTGTGAAGCAGTTAAAGAAAAACTTCTAATTTCAATGGAAATTCTCCCATGTAGAGAAGTTCTGAATGTGTCTGAATGTGAAATTAACTTGTAGGGTTTTTTTAATTTCAGATATGTCAGATAGTCAGATAGTCTTCTGCAAAGCTTACAGCTATCTAATTGCTTTTATTATCATCATACAATTAGTTTAATACTGTACAGGCAACTAGAGGCCCCCATGAATAAGGATATGCCCTATTTAGGTGCCAGGACTGTAAAGTCTAGGTCTATACTGTACTCCCCAGGGCTCAGTGCTAGGTCCAGCCCTGTTCAATGTCTTCATCAATGACCTGGATGAAGGCATTGAGTGCTCCCTTAGCAAGTTTGCAGATGACACTAAGCTGGGTGGAAGTGACGATCTGCTGGAAGGTAGGGAGGCTCTGCAAAGAGATCTGAACAGGCTGGACCACTGGGCTGAGTCTAACGGCATGAGGTTTAACACGGCCAAAGGCTGAGTCCTGCACTTGGGGCACAACAACCCTGTGCAGTNACTGGTGAAGGGGCTGGAGAACAGGCCTTATGAGGAATGGCTGAGAGAGCTGGGGATGTTTAGCCTGGAGAAGAGGAGGCTGAGAGGAGACCTCATTGCTCTCTACAACTACCTGCAGGGAGGTTGTGGAGAGGAGGGAGCTGGCCTCTTCTCCCAAGCGACAGGTGACAGGACGAGGGGGAATGGCCTCAAACTCTGCCAGGGGCGATTTAGGCTAGAGATTAGGAGGAAGTTTTTTACGGAAATGGTCATTAGGCACTGGAATATGCTGCCCAGGGAGGTGGTTGATTCACCTTCACTGGAGGTGTTTAAGGCACGAGTAAACGAGGTCCTGAGGGACATGGTTTAGTGTTTTGTGGGAATGGTTGGACTCGATGATCCAATGGGTCTCTTCCAACCCGGTGATTCTGTGATTCTGTGAAAACTTGTACATTAGGAAGATGTGAGGCAGAGTTTTTATTCAGGGTGGCAGATCTAGTCCAGTCTTCAAAGACAGACAGATTATACTGCAGAAATAGGGAACAGGCTACGAAATAGCCATCAAATTACTTTGAAGGGTTTCTAAATATTCTTCTGTGTAAATGAAGTGATGAATGGTCTTGCCATTCTTCCTTGTATCTCAGTAGATCTCATGGTTGACATTTACGTTTTGTTCTTCACTAATATGGCACCTCTTTGCTAAAATCTTTGGGTTAAAGAATCAGACAGTCACCATTTGGTGGGATTAATCATTCCAGAGTATTCAAAAGCATCTCTAGTACTGCCCAAGCAGGCTGTTTCGGGATTGCAAAGCAGGACACATGGAGGAAGAATCTGTGGAATCCAAGCTGGAGTCCATCTCTCTGCTGGCATTATCTGGACTGTTCTGTTATAATCCCAGAGCACTTGGCCAAAGTTACTTACCTCCGTATGTTCTGTTTGTGTCCCTCAGGTGACATGATCATATATATTCATGCCAATAATGCCAACTCAGCAAACCAGCAGATATTGTTGCCTGTAACTGAAAGTACTAAAACCCTGTATCTACCCAGGGGTTCGATTTTGCTGCCTTAAATCCACAAGGCAACATAATAGCTACTGCTTTACTGTAGGTGAAACAGTTTAAAAGTGGTTAATCTGATAAATGTGGTGCAAACCCAAATAATCTTTTGCTAGCTGTTTACTGCGTTTATAGTTGTTTAAAGTAATAACTGATAGGAAGGCTTGGATAGCTGAAGAACAGGAAACCTGAATTGATTTAAACATGTATCTTTACACAGTAGAAGAGTACATAGGCACAGTGTCACTACTCTTAGGTTGAGAGCACTAACAACAGCATTCTTTTGACCCAGCTTTGTCACCTGAAGAGGTTATCATGGCTCCCTAGGTGTAACCACCTGCTGGCATAAGGGTCCAGCTCATTGCCAGGCACAGTCAAATGCACGAGCACTTCTCAATCTTCTTTGGTGTAGAATCATCAAGATTAGCACAGTCCCGCTTCAAGCAGCTGCAACCAGAAGCCTTTGAATGGGTGACTCTGAGAAGCCACTTTGCTATCAAGTGGAAACCTCCAGCATGGGAATAGTTGTGCCTTGGTGAAACCAGTCGTCTGCAGTGAGAGTGTGGGACAGCCCTGCCTGCGAATTCTATGGCTTCCAAAAGATGCAGCAGCTTCATGCTATCTTCATTTATGTAAGAAGGTGTTTAGGAGCAAGCAAGCATAACCAAGATGGTGCATTGTGTTAATGCAAGAACTAGACAAATCCCTGAAAGAAATGCATGCACAAGAAGATTCTCATAGCTTTCTGCAAGGTCTGTCTTTTCTGTCAAGTCTGTTCACTTTTGGTTATTTATGATTTAAGTCAGCACTGGTTTTCAATTATAAAAGCGCTGGAGGGGATGAGGAAGGGTATGCTTTAGATGAATGTTAAATTACCTGTAGTGAAGAATTAATATTCATATTTAAGCAGGTCAGTCTTTGAATCTGTTTTGTTAGCCTATTTGAGTTCTGATGCTTTAAAAAATACCCTACTTGTACAAGTGTTTTGAAGACTGATAGTTATACTTTCTATAGAGAGATCACAGATCAGTGTGACTTAAACAATGTTCTTAAGTCTATGTGATCACGTAGCTTAACTTATTGAAGTAAGCTGTGCTAAAGTTTTTTCTTTGTGGGAATATAATTCTAATAAGAAGAGGACTAATACTAGCTTAGTCCTAACACTATTAAAGCCTGTTATTTCTTCGCTTCTCTTATTACCTAATTCGTAACTCACACTAGGTGGTAGCCAAAGTGCCTGCTGGGAGACTTCTTAAGTAGGTTTTCTTTTGCGGCCTATTTGCTTTCCTACAATTGAACAAGGTGGGACTGAATCTGAATTTTTAAAAGGTTTTTTGTAAGAATGTTATGAGCCACTACTTCATTTTTAGAGCAATGTTCTCTTTTGAAAAGGACTGTCTTTTCAAGAGAGATCTCACTTTGTCAAACATTGGAAAGGTTTACTTGTTTTCTTGAAATACAATTATCCCTGCGGTTCTGAAAGTGGTAACAGTGAAAAGACTAAATGAAGCTGAAATCATTTATACCATTTGTGTGAACCGATCAACTGACACAAACAGTCGCAGCCTTATTTTACCACATCAGGGTCTTGAAACTACTCTGCCCAAATTCTGTTGTGATTTCTGATGGGTTGTTATACACTCATTTGCTAATTTCACCCAGTCTGTTTGCTGTGTGTAAGGTTCTTGCTGTGTGTTATTAATCTTGGACCACTACAGCACTTGGGAAAAGCAAGCTGATCAGGATCAGGGAGGAAATTAAATTTCTGCCCGTTTAGCTGGAGCACCCAAAACATGATTTGTACTGATGACTATACTGTCTCTCTGAGTTATTCTTCATCCAGCACCAGGGCTAAGCGGACAATAAATACTTGATCTGGTATACAGCCTACACAAACTAAGATATCCTTTAAAAATTTATAGAACAAATCTGAAGCAGTCAAGTCAGTTGTACTACTTCAATGCCTTTCATAATCCAGCTGACGCATTTCAATTCACCATTGCTAGGTACCTAAAGCCTGGTGTGATTTTTGTTGGAACAACAACTTAAGATAACTAGTCCCCGATTCCTTAAAATTCACCTGCTTTACTATTACACTGATAAACTGTGTTCAGTTGCATATAATCTCTTTGAGCAGTTCAGCTGATGTCCTGGGAGGCTGCCCAGCAGCAGGTTGTCCACACTCCTGTTATGAAGTACAAGATGTGTGTGTCCCACAACTCACTGGGGTTTATAAATAATGTAAGGTCACTGTTTCTGGTGATAATGTTCTCCCAGAAGGAGCAAAACTGTGTACCACAGGTCTGGTATCTCAAGAGCTATGTCTCTGTGAGACGACATATCAAGGGGTGGGTTTATAAGTTTTAGCAAACAGGTTTAAGTATTAGTAAGAAAACTGTGTCTTCATTATCATCACTGGGACTAGTAAGAGCAGATATCTCATTGGTGACATTGTTTTCTAGCTGACACACCAGATATCACAGTGTTATTACAAAACTCATCAACAGTCATGTTTGAACTGACGGCTTGGGGATCCACCATATCTGGGGGCTGGAAACACATAATTATATCAATATCTGAAGATAGCTCTCCTGTTGTATGTTATTATGTGTCCACGGTGTTTTCTCCACGCAAGAGGCAGTAATCCCTGTAGAGTGCAGCCTTACCTATTTAATGTGTTCCAAAACTGTCTAGGAAAACAAACCCTGATCCAGCTGGAAGGTTGTCAGCACAGTTCACTAACAGCTGTTTGTTCCCTTACCACTAAATGGCGTTCTCTCTTTACATTTCTCCACTCTAAACAATGCACAGAATAATTACAGTTCTAATTTAGTGTCCTGTGAACACCTGAGGGCTGATATTACATGGAGTTTTTTTATTGTCTCAGAAACATGCACACGTTTGTTGACAGTTTTTCATGTATATGTGTTTTTTATTTTCTTCTATTTCTGTTTCCCAAGATTCTTGTTGGCATGATTTGCTGATTGTACTTTGGATCCCTCTTTTAACACGTCCAAGAAGGGTGCTAGGGCAAATCCCAGGAAGATTTTCCTGTAAGTGCACTCACTGTTGCACAAACACATAAATGGTATCATCTCAGGAGCATGAATGCCAGAGTGTAAGACCTTTAGCAATCTAGAAACCCTTGATGCTATATGTAAACCTTTGACATCTACACATATGCTGCCAGTTCTTCATCACCTAGGTACTGCAGGGTTAGGAGACTTCAGAAAGCAGAAGAGTACAATCCCCGTGTCTTTGATAACACTGGAGATAATACTGCTGCTTCCAAATCTAACCTTCACTACAGGAGGTCCAGCCTAGCTGTCTAGGCAACATCTCCCTCATTCCTCCTTCTCCCAAACTAACGTGTTAACTCCCATAGCAGGGCAAATGAATGAAGTTGGCTTGGGTCTTGAACAAGGATAACCATCATCGCACAGGCCTCCAGCAGAACCAATGAGCTCTGTAACACCTGGCAGTCTGAGGCACAAACATTTGAGTGGCTGCAGAAGACACAGCTAGATTCTAGCAAAGTTCATTTGCCTTGGTCCCAGCATTGCATAAACATGACTGCAGTCATTCTAGAGATAAGCTGGCCCTGGATGCAATCTAATTATGTGTATATTTATCCCTACTTTTCCACTAATGAACTCCACAAAAACAGCAAAGAAAGAATACAGTACACTTGGAACACAGAACTGAGAAAATTGGGTAATCTAGTCAGGGGAAGTTGAGAGCTGGCAGTAAATTAAAAGGTTTAAAGTGCAGCATTTGGGGGGGGTTCAATGGTTATTAGTGAAAGTCCAAAATTTCTGGTGTGATTTCATTGTAAAAAGAAGAAAATCATTTGAAAGGAAGAGAAGAAAAGGAAATGCAAGTAGATATGCTGACCTGTAAAAAATTTGAAGGGCAGATCATGAAAAGAGTACACAGGGGCCTCTGTTCTCATATTAATCTTACATCTTCTCTGCCTGCCAGAAGCTATGGAAAGGTTTAAGTGCTGCTATTAAAAAAAAACAAAACTGTGTTTGCTTCTAGTTCTGCTCCCCTGCTATCAAATATGCTATTTGATTTGGTGTTGTTAATTCCTTAAAGTGTAATTATTATTTGACTTTATTTTGTACTTGGTAATTTCTGTTCAGTTCTCAGAAAAAGAGTCTATGTCAGTTGAATGTTACAGAACTTTCTGGTCTAAATTATAATTTAGGCAAAATCTGCCTTTGGTGAAAATTCTTCCCCACAGAATGAAAGAGAAAGAACAATATTCATTGTACTTTGTTGCCAGACTGATACAGAGTTCAACAAAGTAAATACACTATATATTAACTGTTTGAAAGAGTTGTTGGATAATTTAAAAATATGTGGATGTTATAAGCTTTTTTAAAACAAAATTTTAACATTCTTCAGTTTGGTCAGATTTTCAAATGCTTCTTTTCCACAAACTGATTAGCTAAACAGGAAAGAGCTTCTTGCAGATGGAAGGCACTGGTACATCTATAGAAGAGATATAAAAATGAATTTATTTGATTCAAAGTCTCTTCCTACTTCTTAGCATATAAAGTTCTACAGTGCTCCATTTTGGAGAAATACTTATTTTGTTTTAATAAATGAAGGTTTTCCCGTTTCTTCCATAAATTGGGAAAAGAAGTAATCGGATCCCTTGTCTTCCATGAACAGTCAGATGATGGAGTCTCTATTTGTCTGAGTATTACAACTAAAGTCACAGTATTATCCATGAAAAAAGGCTGCTCAAAGACGAGTTTTCTTCTGTAGATGTGCACTTGGTGCCACACAGCATAAAACAGGAGAGGCTGGAATAGCCACTCTCAGCCAAAGCTGTAGTGGCCAGGGGTATATATTCATTGAGGCAATAACAATAACCAGCTTGTGCATGATTAGCAGTTAACCTCCATGCTTGTTTCTCCTGCTGCAAGATACTAACAATACCTAGACTCTGGAGCCCCATTCATCCGTATCTCTGTTTCCACAAGAGGAAATACAATATGCTACACACTGCAGCTAACCTTAACTATGTGAGATACTGAATGTATCCTTGTGCCATTCACTCCATTCTGTTGTAACCTTAATGCAATTTGTTAGAGAAAATAGAGGCTTGTTTCCATTACCTACCTGTACCACACCCCTGACACTAGCACTGCATGGGGAATACTCTGACCACATCTCAGAGCCCACATAGTCAGTCTTTTCCCTAGTAAACAGTTCTGTGTCTCCATCAAAAGCAATCTCTTCATAAAATTAAATCCACTTTGTTCAGCCACTAAGCCAACTGCTCTCCAGAGCCAAATAGATGTTAAGGCTAGGCTCTGATGTCTTACTGCTGTTCTCTTTCTTTTACAGTTTCAGAGTTGAAATTCAGATAAGTTGCCTCTTAAGCAGTATGTGATTGTCATGGGCACAAGGGTTGGTCAGAAGACTGGATAGGTAGATCTATAACACCATTTAGCACCTGCACTTAGCCAAACTTGACTTTCAAGACTACAGTAAACGAGAAGGTCAGGATGAACAAGGGAAGCAGAAGACTGAAGAGACAGAGGTTGAAGGTAGTTCCAAGGCGGCCAACCCCCAGGCTACAGAATGCATTGGACTGGAGGTTTGTTGTGGGGATACGAGGAGAGACATGAGAACAGGAATCTATGAGAAGACTTAGACTCCAAAAAGTCCAGCACCTTGTCCATCCTTTCCAAGCATATCCGCACAGCTATCTCTGACAGCTTCTGCTCCAGGGTTAGAGAAAGGGTGTAAAGCAAAGCCTAAGGTCCTGCAGGATTTTAAGTGGAACCTGTGGAACTAAGTGCAGGCTTTTGCTTAGAAGGGACTGGTTGTTACTCCTTTACAGAGACCCTGTGGCCACACTACTCCAACTGCAGCTCCCACTCCATGAGGCTCAGGGAAACACAAGTCTGAGCTCTGGCCCTTTTCCAGCCACCTTCACATTACTGCTTCTTCCCAGTCAGCTTTATCCTGAGAAGCTGGGTTCTGCTATACGCCCTCCCCCGGAGCCCAGAACAGCCAACTTGGAGCACTCTAGGGTTAGGATTACCTGTGCCCCAGACAATAAATTCCTCAGTGAAGAATGCTTTGTTACAGTCCCCAGCTTCCTTGCACAGCTGCCTGCCCTACCCACCTCAATGACCACTCTGCTCCTCCTTCTCTTTCACTAGCCTGAACACTAACCCTAACTGCCACACCCCCTCGCTAGCTGCCCCCACAGTGATCAGTTGCTCTGTGCTTTCCTCTCCCTTTAACTGGACCCTAAAACCTTACTCTAACTATAGAGTGACCCTTTGGCAATGTCTAGCCCATGGCCCAGAACTACCTCAAAGGAAACTTGACTTTGCAGCTCTCAATTTCTGTCCCTAAATTAAAGCCTTTTTCCTTCCCTACACTTACCCTTGTGCAAGTTTTCTTGCTCTTACCCACCAGAAACTTCCTCATGGGACAAGAAAAGGTAAAAATTAAACTTAGGCTTCATACTGGAATGACAATGTAGATCCTTTGGACTTGTCCCTAGCCCAATACTCAGCATAACTGACTGGAAATTCCAAATCTTTGCAGAGGTCTCCAGAGATCTCAAATGTCTCCTAGTACAGTTACTGGGTCTCCAAAACCAAACAGCTGGTAATAGAAAAAGGAGAGACCAGCCAGTGAATGAACGAGCAGCTTCTCATTGCAGCTTGCTTGGTTTTGCAGCATTTTTTTCTATTCTAAAGTCAAGGATTCTGAGAGTAGAAGACAAGGAGGCAAAATGCTAGAACAGAGTGTACATGGCAAAAATAAATACAATCCTTTCATGATGCTATTGCAGAACTGCAAGGCAGTACTCTAGAGAGGCTACAGACCAGATTCTCAGCTGCTGTGACCTGTGCAGGTTCTGTACCCAGCAAAACTCTGCATATTGGGGTGAGCTATCTGCCCGGCCTGCTCTCCTGGCATGCAGTTGGCATGGTGCTGTTCTGCATGAAAGCAGCGAGTACTAATTACAGAGTGAAAAAGAAAGTGTTCATATCATTTCCTTCCATAAACGGAACTGGATCAAGATTTTATTTTAGATAGGCTCAGCCGACAAATACCAATGAAAACAAGCTGATGACATATATCACCAGGTTGATAAATGTGGTTTCATGCACATCAGTAATGCATAAAGAAGCCGAATCTTTCAGTTTTATACAGATATGAGTACCTTTTCTTTTTGCAAGTAAAGGTAACATAGTTTTGCAAAGACATTTGTAAAGACAATTAGGTCTGTGTCCTTTAGTAGAAGAAACTGCACCATAACAGAATAATATGTTATATTAGATTTTTGGTTCTGAACATCACTGTCTTGCAAGAGTTCAGAATTAATTGACTGGTATTGACTATAGACTTTAATACTGAATTGCAGAATCAGGTTATTAAGAATTATGTTATCCCTGTGATTTAAGCTGCTAGAAAAAAAAAATCACAGACACATAATGTTGCATATCACAAACAGCATAAGGAATATGCTGTGAAGCATATTCCTGAAGGAAAGTTGTGTGTCTTGTTCTTCTAAAGCTTTGACAATGGGAATTACTTTAAGAAACCTCTTTAAATGCTGAGATATACTGAGAAAAGGATCCTTTAACATATATCACTCTTGCTGTAAATCAGTTCTCATCTTATTTTTTTGCTGGTGTGGGGAAGCCTTCATTTTCTCTGCAAGTCTTTTACATAGGTGAAGAATGCTAACCTGTCATAATTCAGTTTCCCTTATTTTCTAGAACAGATTTCATCACTCCTTTTCCTCTTCTCTAGTCATTCTTCTTTTATTTTTTTTCTTCTAGTACTCCAAACTAGGCACACCATCCCAGTGATCAGTGCTGAGTAGTGCATCATCCTTATATTCACCAGAATTCCATTTGTTTGGCTTACAGAACAGTAAAGTTGCTGTGGGGACAAATGTTTTTTCAGCAGCATTATACTGTTGACTCATCCTCAGTTCATGACTGACAGTAGCACCCAGAGTCTTGCTTCCAGCACTACCATCTAGCCAGCTGTTCTCCACTTTGCATCTCCATATTTGACTTGCCCTCCCACCAAAAAGGAGTCCTTTCCATTCTCTGCCAAATTAGATCTTATTGATTTCAGAGCATTTCACCAGTGTAGCAAGAATATTTTAAATTCTAATCCTGTTCACTAAAGTGCTCACAAACCCTTCCATCTTGATGTCATCCACAAATTTTACTTCCTATACAAATCACTGCTCTCATCCAAGTCACTAATGAAAGCATTGCACAAAACTGACCCAGACAGGCCCTAGTGGGACCTCACTTACAACATTGCCCTGGTTTGACAGTCAATCATTGATAATTACTCTGGACAAGTAGTATTTCAACCATTTGTGCACCTACTAGACTGCAGAGTGATTTTAGCCTGGCCTCAATTTTTTTTATTATTATTATTATAGTTCAGCACATGACAACATCATGAGGGGCTACATCTAAAGTTTTCAAAAAGCCTTACTTCCATCTGATGCTCACTATTGCCTATGGGGAGGATGTGGAAGGAGTCTTTATCAGGGAGTAATGGTTTAAAGTTGGAAGGGGGGGGTTAGATTAGATATTAAGAGGAAATTTGTTATTGTGAGGGTGGCGAGGCACTCGAACAGGTCGCCCAGAGAAGTCATGGACGCCCATGGACGCCAGATTGGATGAGGCTTTAAGCAACCTGACCTAGTGGAAGTTGTCCCTGCCCATGGCTGGGGGTTTGGAACTAGATTGTTCCTTCCAATCCAAATCATTCTATGATTCTACATACCAGCTAGGTCAAAGATGTCCAATGTACTCAGCTTATAAACTGTATCCTCCAAGTTATTTCATGTAGCCCATACTCAACTGCCACGCATCTTCTTTACCTTTGCAGGCAGCAAATTATCTTGTCCTAACAGGGCAGCAGCAGGGCTTCAGCTAACCACCTTCCCCAAGACACAGTCATAGGGTAGGGAGGGTTTCACCTGTATGCAGGATTTTGGAAGCACTTGCCCAGTAAGACCACCACCCACAAAAAGTAGACATGAAGTGCTTTGTGGATATAAAGTTACCCTAAAAGATGGGGAAAGCAAGGCAGCTCCTGCATGCCTCACAGAGACATCACATCACTAGCAGCGATAGGAGTAAATGCCTGTGGCACTAGGCTGCTTGTCCTAAAGAAGGGATTAGATCAATTTAATAGGATTTGTTCTTCCAAAGCCTTTGTTGCCTGACTGCATTCTACATGTTTAGGAATAAACTGTATTTGTTTTAAAATGTTTCTCGGTGACAATCCTAGTCTGACTCTCCTGAAATTATCTATTTTCTTCATTTTCTCCATTTTAGTTACAGATACTATATATATTCAATGGGATTTTTCTTCTAACAGTGGTCAAAGATTATTGTCAGTGCTCCTAAGACTGCTCCAGAGCTTTAAATTTGCTGGAATTGTGCTCAGCACTGATGGATTTCAGTGTATCTACATTTCTTAAACTTTCAAAATGTATTGTGTCCTTGACTTGGGACTTCTCTATACAACTGTTAAAATAAAACATGTCAGCTGTGTGCCAGCACCTTGCTTGTGACTAAACCCCATTGGATATGCCAGTCTTGGTGTCACCTGCAGTTCTTCTCATTCCCCAGTAAGCAGCAGACCAACCTTCAGCCTTGCCCCATTTCTCAGACCTTTTCCAACTAGTCACTACAATTTGTCCTTTGTGACTCACTTTGTGCCTTAGCCGTTCAGTGTCCTTCCTATTCAGGCATCTTTTGTTCCTGTGACCCTTTCTGTACAGTTGCTTTTGTGTGATCTCGGAGTTGTTTACTTTACAATGTGAACCTGGCAATGTAGCGAGGTATTTCTATGGTGCCAGGGCTCATTGAACTCATGAGGGCAGAAGGGAGGCTGTACAGTCACACAGTAGCTGCCTGTCATGCAGCAGTGTGTACACAACCGACAAAGCAACTTGGACTTCTTTAGAGCCCATAGTAGATTAATTCATGGGCACATTATCCTCTCAAGATCATACACCTTCATACTCACATTCTGCGTGTGCCCATGTTTGAAGTGCAGGCCACCACCATTTCAAGTGTCTGATCCTATAAAGATCTTTCCTTGTAGCTGTTTTAGATGGTGGGTGTGGATACACCTAGTTACCATAACTCACATTTTTACTTTGCAGATCTTAAAGCATTTACAAGGGATCCTGACCTTGCTTTTGCAGGTAGAGGAAGAGAAAGGAAAGGGCTGTGCCAAAGGCAAGGCTCAGCTCAATCTGGTTTAGGAAGTGAAACCACGTTGCCAAATCCCCACATTCTTGCAGTAGCACCATGTTATCTCCACAGATTAACCACCGATTTCCCCCAGTATACATAAAGGTTTTGAGGACACACGTTTAATTTCACTTTCCGTTTTAAAACGCTGCATACTGTTTTGCTCTTTGGGACAGACAGCAGCAATATTGTTTTGCTCTTTGGGACAGACAGCAGCAATGTGATAAAGAAGTCAAAGTCTCTGTAAAGCCTATTGCTCCAAAGTATAATTACAATATCCACCCTCTAAACTCTTTAAAGTTTAAGCTTTTGCATTTGCAAGATGTAGAGCACAACAGCACAGTAATACATCATATACCACATTAAGGCAAATAACAGTCATAAACTTGCCTGTATCGGCTGACAATAATTGTTTTCACTGTTTCAAAAGATGACTGCCACTGCTAGATTGTATTATTTATCAAAGACAAAAACTAAAAGGGAATTAACCTGACTACTATTGTAACTGACAACCTTTACTGTTTTCATCCTCTCAGACAACCTGAAATCCAATTGTTTGAAAGAGCATCATTTGGTGATAGATCATTCTACTTCCTCACAGCCTCCTGTGGTATGCATTTGTCCATCTTTCTCTCTAAAGCAGTTGTGCTCCTCTCAGATTCCCTTCAAGCCCGTTGTTTTCTCAGGTAGACGGGCTGGACTCATACAACAAGGGTGGAAGCCCATTGGAGCCCAGCTGGGAAGTAACCACACAACAGCAACATTAAAGAGGGGGAAGGCAGAGGTCTCCTGGTTTCAACAATTACAAGTAATGGCTAGTAACACTCACCGCTAAAAGCGTTTTTAACTCCTCTTGGAGTAGAATAAGCGATACTCTCAGAAGGTGCCTTAGAAGTGCTAGATGTGAACAGTTCCCACATTTTGCAAGCAAATAAGTGTTGCTATGTGTTTCTGGTACAGTTTGACCTCTCTGGGGTTGCCAGCATATTCTAAATAAAACTCACGCAGCTACCACAAAGCTACCAATTTAGTAACAGGCATAATCACAATTTTAACTTCCAGGTCATTAAGAAAGCCCAGAGTTACACATGTAATCTTGTGCTAAACAGTCAACATCATTTCGTTCTTCTAAGGAGTGAATAAATAAAATCATTAATGAAAAAATTACAGTAACACAGTGTATAAAGTGTTTTGTAGTTCTCTGCCAGCATTTTACCCATTAAAATCTTTTATTTCTAAATAGCAGGAATCTTATTTCTTTCTGTGACATCTCAGTGGCAAGTGTTGCATTTTTCCAAAGTGAAATATGGGCTTTATTCTCCACCCTGTAATGAGTCAAAAGGAAATCAGTAACATACAGTGTCAGTATTTTTACTGTTATTAACTGTATTCTGGTATTTCCAACAAGTTAAAGGTCATAGTAATGATGATGTATCCGAAAATTTAGCTTGGATAACGCACACAAATGGAACCAACTCAGTTTATTATTTGATTTCACCGACACTTAATCACACAAAACGATGCCTAGTTGACACAGTGATAGATGAAATAGGAAAAGATTGGATTTGTTAACGGTGACTTTAAGATCAGCACTGTCTAGTGTGATTCCTGCTCTCCTCAAACTGCCTTACATGTAGGAAGTTTGATCTCTCATTCTTCAGCAGCTAGGGGGGTGGGGGTATGTCAAATTAGGAACCCCAGAAGCTGACACCAGAAGCTGCTTGGTCAAAATGTGTTGTTATCATGCCTATAATCTTCATTGTTAAAGCGCCATTTTTGTTACCCACGAGGAAATCGGCTATGTATGGAAAACTTGAGAGGACCATTCTAGAACTCATAGTTTTTATTGTTATTAAAAGCAAAATTAGTTAAGACAGTAAAGATTCTGAGAACTCCATCCCAGAGGCCAGAAAGATGATCTGGTCAATGTGTGTGATAGGACAGCTTGCTTAGGAGGTGTGACAAAAATAAGGGTCAGGAGTGCAGGAAATACTTTGAGCTTCAAACAAAACCACAGCTGGCCACACCTGAGACACTTCCCTTGTGCTGGAAGGGAACAAGACAAGCCACATAGTATAGCTGCAAATTAGATTACTTTTTTTTAATGAATGAGACATCTTAAAAACTCAAGGTGAAAGATAAGAGGGCAGCTAAGGAAGAACCTGTTGTTGAGTTTGTCCTAGAACTACACTTTAAGTTTAAATGACTCCAAGTCATTCTTGGTTTCCAGCCTTGTAATTAGGAGCTTGACCTTATGCTTGGCTGGAATGAACCTTTAATGTGATTAATGTTTGCACTTAACTAGTGTTGATGACAAGCCCAGGCGAAGCTAACAAACCTCAGAGTATTTTCTGTCTTGCAAGATAATCCAAACGCATCCACATAAAGGGGCATGAAGAGGCAACTTCTCAAGGAACTGCTCTGCGGGATATCTGTAAAGGATCCTTAAGTGGAATGTTTTGCTTTGCAGGTATAAGAACGTGGGGACAGGAGTTTTCAGGTGTTTAATTGCAGAAAGAAGCCTGTCTGGCAAACACAGCCCAATGCCTCTCCTGCAAGGAACAGATGCCTGAAATACATCTCACAGTCACAGGCAACACTTGGACTGCCCCATAACAACTCTGCATTTGAATTTGAACCATCATCATCTCCATGAGACTGCCCAAAAAAGCAGGATTTTCATTGAGCAGAGGCTTCCACTTTTAGTTTGGTTTTCATTTAGTTTTCACCCATTTCAAGCAAAGCCAATACACGTTGTTTTCCTGCAAACTGGACATTTCAGGAAAACTTCACTTAGAATACTTTGATGTACAGCATACCCTAAACAAAATAACCTTCCTGATGTGGCAAGCAGATCTGTCAAGTGGGCACATTTGTCTGTCCCAAGACTGCTAACAACACCTAAAGGAGCAGCATAAAGCCCTGACATCTTGTTCCTGTGCTCCTCTGCCAGGAATCAAAGCATTTGTCTATAGGACTTTGGTCTTCAGTGCGATGATGGTTTGTTGAAAAGCAGTCTTCTAACTCTAGTTTCCTCCCTTGAAAACATTACCCCTGCTGTCATGCAAAGACCATCACAGCTAGGTCTGCAACCCACAGAGTGGGGAATCCTTTGGCCACCTAGCCTTGAAAAGGCATGTTTCAGAGAATGAAAGATCATGGTTTATTGTGGTGAAGCTGCCTATAAGTGCAAATAATTTAGTGTTGTGTTAAAACAGCAATGAATTTAGCCTGTAATTTCAAGAAATGAAGCAATACTCCCTGACAGAGCCTCAGAAGCTGTAATTTATAGTCACCCTCCCAGTTAGCAGCCCAGAAAGTGATGAACATCCTCAACTCCACTAACATCTAACTAGATCCCTACTAACCATCAAGGTCTCCTGGTATATTCTCTTGTGATCTGGGAGTAGAGATTTTAAGGACAGGTCCTCCTGCAGTCTGACCTCCTCTACCTGTTACTCATCCTTTTCAGTAAGTTTACTGTCACTTAAAAGATGCTGTTGAAACACAACCCATTCCTTACCTTGTCATTACAGTGACAGAATTTCTTGTTGCACACTCTCATTTCATCCTCTGTAATGCTGCCTTTTCCCCACATTTTTCTACTATACTTTGGTAACAATAATCAACTTCCATAACTGATATAATCTGCAGACTACACAGACTTCCCTGCTGGCTTTCCATCACCTACTGCGCCTCATTTCAAGCTCCCATTTCCACCACTCTGTCCTCCATGACCTCCCACCTTACTACAGCTGTTGTACCGCCTCTTATGCACTCCATCCCTCCCACATTCCCAGAGCACCTTACCAAGCCAGAGGGCACCATCAGGCCATTCTCTATGCTATCAGTGCAATGCTGTTCTCCTGAGCTCAACCCCTCAGACTGCTTTTTAAATGAGGATTATTAGACTCTTAAATATTTGCATGCAGTTGGGTAGTTAATGCCCTACCTATCTAACACGAAACACTTGAGCCTCCAGCATAATCAAATCTTCCCCCTTTTAACTTTCCTGATTATTTTCTCCAGACAGAGCTGGGGTCTCCTCATGTTGTCTTCAGATTAGTCAAAGCATCAGTCGAGACACAGGACCGATGCACCAGCACCCCAAAAACCTTCAGCCCTCTTGACACCATGTGACAAGCAGGATCCAGATCCTTAAGCATTATCAGAGTTCAGGGTTAAGTACTGTTGCTAAAGACACGTAATGTAAATTGTTTCCATAAGTGAATGGGAAAATCTGTGAAAACCAAAGAGAAAAAAATCCACTCGGCTTTCAAATTTCATTGTTTGAAAGACTGTACATTGCACTGCTAAAGCAGTTATCTGTGTCTTATTTTCAGGTAACACAAGATGCATGAAAGGAAACATCAGGCTGCTTCTCTGAAAGGTGTTGAATTTTCTCCTCAGGTACCTGCACGTTAAGCCTAAATGGTTAATCCCCGTGGATTATAGAATCATGGAATCATTAATGTTGGAAAACATCTCTAGGATCATATAGTCCAACTATCAGCCAAACACCACCACGTCTACTAAAGCATGTCATGAAGTGCTATGTCTACAAGATAGTTTAACACCTCCAGGAAAGGAGACTCTACCACTTCTCTGGGCAGCCTGTTCCAATGCTTAACAATTCATTAGGTAAAGAATCTTTCCTTAATAGGTAATCTAAACCTCCCCTGGTGCAACTTGAGGCAACTTCCTCTCATCCTATCAATTTGCTACTTGGGAGAAGAGACTAGCACCTGCCCTGCTACAAACTCCTTTCGGATAGGGCAGAGAGCAATAAAGGTTTCCCCTCAGACTCTTTTTCTCCAGGCTAAACAACCCCAGTTCCCTCCTTTCCAGTTCTCCCCTGCTCCTTGTAAGACTTTTTCTCTAGACCTTTCAGCAGCTTTGTTGCCCTTCTCTGGACCACGCTGCAGCACCTCAATGTCTTTCCTCTACTGAGGGGCCAAACTGAACACAGTATTCAAGATGCAGCCTCACCAGTGCCAAATACAGACCAGTTATCAGACCAATTAGGAAACAAAAAAAAGTGATTCAAAGAACTTCAGCACTAGAGACAAGTTGCTTCCTCCACCAAAGCTAGATGTGCTAACTTCGAGAATGGCAGGATCAGCAACAGCCTGTTTTGTTCATCACTTTCTACAGGCGGGTGACCCATTGTGCACGGAGGCTCCTGTGAACCCACATGAAGAGCCTTACAAGAGCTGAGCATCTACACTGACACCTGCAGAGTCCAAATCCAGAGAAAAGGCTAAATAAAAGATTCTTTCTCTGAACAAAGACCACAACTGCCATGCAGTTTGTTGTTGTGAAGGGGGAATGGCTTGTAAGAGTAGGAGAGAACTATGGAAAGGGCAAGGTGTAGCCTTGCCGAGGAGGAGTGAGGGGTAAAAGAATAAATTGGAGGTTGTAGGACACATTGTGGGATGCAGTAGGGTTTGTTTCGGTGGGGTAGGTATAGAATCATAGAATCATCAGGTTGGAAGAGACCCACCGGATCGAGTCCAACCATTCCTATCAAACAGTAACCCATGCCCCTGAGTGACTTGTCCACCGATGCCTTAAACACCTCCAGAGAAGGTGACTCAATCACCTCCTTGGGCAGCCTGTTCCAGTGTCCAGTGACACCTTCCATGAAAAACTTTTTCCTGATGTTAAGCCTAAATCTCCCCTGGCGGAGCTTGAGGCCATTCCCTCTTGTCCTGTCCCCTGTCACTTGGGAGAAGAGGACAGCTCCCTCCTCTACGCAACCTCCCCTCAGGAAGTTGTAGAGAGCAATGAGGTCTCCTCTCAGCCTCCTCTTCTCCAGGCTAAACACCCACAGCTCTCAGCCATTCCTCATAAAGCCTGTTCTCCAGCCCCCTCCCCAGCTTTGTCACTCTTCTCTGAACTCGCTCCAGAGCCTCAACATCCTTCTTGTGGTGAGGAGCCCAGTTTGCCAGTTTTGGCAAAGGATGGCCCAGGCCTGAGCAGGAATCAGAAAGCCAAACGTTCTGCATAAGTGGTTAATTTCATCATTATATGAAGGTGGCTCTGTTTTCCTTTTAACACTGGAGCCGAAATATCAGAAAAATGGCAATAAGGAGTCAACAGGGACTGAGGCTGGAGAAAATATGGATTGGAAGAGCAGCACCTGCATTGAGTACACTATTTCCCAGCAGCTGCACAGTGTGAACACACCTGGTGTTGTGGTGCACAGTGCGGGGGGCAGTGCATTACGTGGTGCGTGGTGTGGTGTGCGGTGCACAGTGCGGTTCATGGTGTGTGGCACCTGGAGCAGTGCAGTGTGCAGTGCAAAGCGCAGGGCAGTGCGCAGTGTGCAGTGCAATCTGCGGGGTGTGGTGCAGTGCAGTGTACAGATGGGTGCATGCAGTGTGGTGCGTGGCGTGGGGTGTGGTGCAGTTCCCGGTGCAACAAGTCTTATGAGGAGCGGCTGAGGGTGCTGGGGTTCTTTAGCCTGGAGGAGGCTGAGGGAGACCTCATTGCTCTCTACAACTACCTGGAGGGAGGTTGTGGGGAGGAGGGAGCTGGCCTCTTCTTCCAAGTGACAGGGGACAGGACAAGAGGGAATGGCCTCAAGATCCGCTAGGGGAGGTTCAGGCTTGACATCAGGAAAAAAATTGTCACGTAAAGGGCCATTGGGCACTGGAACAGGCTGCCCAGGGAGGTGGTTGAGTCACCTTCCCTGGAGGTGTTTAAAAGACGCGTGGATGAGGTGCTGAGGTGTATGGTTTAGTGATTGATGGGACTGGTTGGACTCGATGATCCGGTGGGTCTTTCCGAACCTGATGATTCTGTGACTCTGCCATGTGCAGCGCACTCTGCTGTGCGCGGGGCCGGCCGGTGTGTGGGGCGCGGTACCGCTCAAGATGCACGCGGGGTGCGGTGCTGGGTGCGGTGCCGGGTGCGCTGCGCTGCTCGGCGCTCGGCTCGGTGCGGTGCGCGGTTCGATCGCTGCTCTCGCTCCCCGCCCCGCGCGGCTCCGCCCCGGCGCCGCCCCGCCCCTCCCCGGGAGCAGGGATGACATCATCCCTGCCGCGCGCTCCCCCCGCCGCTCCCTCGCCCCGCCCGACACCCCGCGCCGGCGGCGGAGGTCGCGCCCGCGCCCCCCTCACACCCGCAGCCCCGCTACGTCACCCCCCTCCCTCGNGGGCGGGGGCGTCGTCGGGGGGCAGCTCCCGCGCCGACACCTGCAGCATGTGCCAGGAGCTGCAGCGGCAGCGGCCGCCTCTGCCTCTGCTCCGGCGGCGGCGGGGGGGGTGTCCGCCGAGCGGCAGCGGCAGCAGCAGCGTCACCCGCTCCTCCGGCTCCCGGCGCGCCTCCCGCCTGGCCCCGCGCGCGCGGTGCACGGGCGCACGGTGACCTTAACGGGGCGCGCGTTACCTCACAGGTAAATACCGGCTGATGCGAGCGGCGGCCGAGCCCGCGGAGCCGTCGCTTTTAGAGGCTGCGATCCCGGCTGGGGGCGGCGGGTGCGCGGTGCCGGGCGAGGCGCCGCCTGTTGCCTCTTACCTGTATGGGGAGGGGGTTTCCCCCCACGCCGCCCTCCCCACCCCCGGGTGGTCCCGGTGGGACCGCGCAGCGTCGCCGCTTGTCCCCAGGGCGGGTCCGAGCGGCTCCCGGCCCGGCGATCGCCCAGCTGCCCGCCCAGCCGCTCGGGGGCCGCGGCGCGGAGCCTCCCGGCCGGCCCCGCTCGGAGCCGGTGGCCGCGAAAGGCGCAAAAGGGCGACGCTGCCTCTGCCCGCGTGTTCGCGGAGCCCTCGGCAAAGTTTGGTGACTGGCGGTGAAAATCTTAGTCATTGCAGACAAACTATGCTTCCCAGCTGAAGAGGAGCTGCCACCTAAAATTAAGTGTTGCTGGTGACTGCGGTGATGAGCCGCTTGTTCAGTGGACCCGCCTCCCACCATGGGCGATGTTTTAGGTAGCACTTTTATCGTCAGTGGGAACCGGTGTTGTCTGATAATCCTCGATAGTTATGGCTGAACCAGGAGGTCTTAAAATGAGAGATACACCAACTAGGACGCGGTATCACAAGCTTGGTGCTTGTAGACTTCCAATACATTGCGTTGTGCTTGAAGTTCTGTAACTTACTGTTCACTTTGGAATGCTGTCCCTTTGCTTCTCCCCTTGCTTTTGAGATGTAGAAGTATATTTATAAGTTTAATAATATGTGGAATAAATGCTTGGATTCTGTGGTTTAACCCAGTCATAGTTATGGATCTGTTTTCATAACCTTTACCTGAACACCAGGTTGTCTTTCACACCTATGAACACACGCACTACTGGACACCCATTCAGTAATAAAATGATGGCAACTAGAGAGTAGTGAGTGCTAGATTTTTAAGTTGCGCTGATTTCTGATTGTCAAAGGGTGAGTGAGAATGAGACAAAAGTCAATGCCATGTCTATTTTAAGTTCCTGTCTTTATATTGCTTCTCAAAAGAAAATGATCCCACTGACACATTTTTGGACATCACCCTCCTGTTGCAGTCACCAGTCAAGTTCCTGTTAAAGTCAGTGTTTAATGCACTAGACGTTTCTGTGGATTTTATTTTTCTTTATCACAAGACAGAGTTAAAATTCGGAGAACCGAATGCCTAAAAATAAATTTTTCCTACTATAAGAAGTGACATGCAAAATATCTGCTCCTGACCTCTTGATGAGACAGAACTGTAATCAGAATGAGGTGCTATAGTCTTGGGGTGGTAGTAGTAAATACAGAATTACGGGTGCATGCACACTGTGATTGCAGGTGAGTGGATAATTCATATTTATAATACTCAGTGTACATGGCTCCCCAGTAGTGTGTAATCATTTCCTCAAGCAGTTTTTGGTGTGTTACTAGTTGTGTGCATTGATGGCCAGGTTGGTTAAACTGCAGGCTCAGTTATGGTGGATTCTACTCTCTGGGAGGCATCTCGGGACCCAGTCCTGAAAACAAATATGTGGCTGTGATCTTTGTGTGCTAGGGTAACCTCAAAATCCCACAACTATAAACCAGAAACAAGCACAAAGTACATTATGGTAAGCTGCTGGATGGCAAACTATTAAGGTTTAGAGGCAGATGAGGGATACGTTTTTTTGTTTTGTTGGGCTTTTGAAGGTTTAGTCCTTTATTAATGATTCCCTTGATTTCTACATTTGTACACTGTCAGAGTCTGTAGAACAAATTATCTCCTACTATCTGTTTTGCCCAGCATAGATCTATTCAGCATTGCCTATAAGGGTCAGCACTGATCTGTCTAACTTCCATTCCAGGCAAATAATCAGATGTAATTGCACTGAAATCAATGAGTATATAACTGACATGAAACTGTGAGAAGAAAATCGGCCTCATGTTGTTTTATGTTTGTATAGCTGAAAGCCAAAAATAGCTGTCATAAAACAGCATGTCCTTTCAGAAGAAACAGTCAATGCCTATCTTACAGTTGTCCAGAAAGTTTCTTCTAATGCAGCAGCTTTGGATTAGGAAAGAGAAGGCAGCAGTCTTGGAATGAGAACTGTTTTGGAGAAACTTTTTGTTCCAGTGGCTAATCTCCTTCTCTGTAATTCTGGTGCTTTAATCTTAGCGTGCACATATCTACACTATTAACATTTGGCAAGGACTGTTTTCTTGAACAAGGCTTCTTAAGTGTGTTGCCAGGTGTCACAGGGTTAATTTTGTGTTTTTTAACTGCTGCTCTTTACATTAATTATATATCTACTTATCTCTAAGCATAACTGCAAAAAGTAAGTGGTATGGAATGTTACATTCCGATTAGTTTTGCCATGCAAGTGGGGATTAGGGTTGATGGGTAAGTCTGACATGTACTGCATGACTTGTCATGTTTTTCCTGGAGAGAGGGTAGTCTTGGGACTTGAGTCACCATGAAAGAACATGGAGCCCCGTCGGCACAAAGCTGGTGCAATGGAGTGATGAGTCAGACCACTTATCTTTAAATTTGGTGTGATGAGGTATTCATGCACGGGGTGCATTGCATTCATTGTGCACCTAGGCAAGTAACTAGCAGGCAAAAATAATCAATCAGTCCTCTGACTCTGGGGTGCCTTTTCTTTGCAGAGTTGTTCCTGCTTCTATTGATATGAGGCTGTTGGTTAGGATCATGTGGGAAATCACTGTGTATTAAGTCACTGAGCAAATCAGGTCTGCCAGGCCACATGCATTCATTTCTTACATTGTTTCAAATCTAGTAGTAGTATGACCTAATAATTACATTTTCACTTTGTGTGCTGTAGATTTGCACCAGCTTTTTCAGACTTCTGCAACCTGGTGGAGAGTAGAGAGCAGTGTTGCATCTTCATAGACCCCAATATTTGCCCAAGCTAGATGACTTTTATGAGTGCTCGCTATGGAATGACAGTATTGTTTCTGATACCAGAGGAAGCTGACGTTATTGCTAAGCTAATGTAAATAATTGAAATTTCTTGGAGGTAGTAGACTCAGAAATATGTTAAACAGTGACAGTGAAGACTGCTCACATCGCTGTTTTTGGAAACAAAACAAACCCTTACATCAGAGATGCCTTCACTTAGATACTTATTCTGAACTTCCTTGAACAGCGATCATCAATAGCAACATCTTCTCAAGCTAATGGAGCGTGAAAGTTCCTTGATTTATAGTGATTTGGGAACAGATGCTCAAAATCCTGTCCACTTAGATAAACAGCACGAGAATGACACTTTTGCAGAAAACAGAGAGCTAGCAGGGGGATGGATTTGTGTGGGGCGCAATCAGAATGGTCTGGAAAAGTGGAAGAGTATAATGCAACAGCTCCCTCTCCTACTTTGTTACAAAAGCAACTAGAGGAACTGTGTCTGGGCCATTAAGTTTTTATTTGAAAGTTGTAGCAGAACATTATAGGTCTGTATATTTTTAAATCTTGTGAATGTAACTCGTCACTGTTTTGTGATCACCACAGACATAAGCACTGGTTTTGGGGTAGTAGGGATGTTAAATTAGCTTTAGATCATACCAATTCAAATTAAAGCATAAAAGCTTTATTTGGTTTTAAGTTAGATGCACCTGTTGTATTATCTAGATGTATAGAATGTCACATGTGAAGAAATCAACATGGGGAGGGTTTAGCAGTCTAGCAAGTGAGATGAAATGCCAGGCCACTTGCAAGAACTTGGAAATGTCACTGATCTTTGTGTCCTGGTGTGGACATCAACAAACCTGAGACTAGTTGCACCGATGAAGAAAATGATACCAGAACTGGAAATCTGCAGAGAAACCCATCTCAACTCGAGAGAGATGGAGAGCTAAGAAAAGCCTTCAAATACCTCTCATTTGGATTTAATTACCATAGATTTGGAACACCATGAAGTCACACGGTGATATCATGCCCCCTGGAAATCAATAGCATTTTGTTGTTGACTTCAGTAGAGCCAGGGTTTTGCTCTACTACCTAAGATAGCCAGGACTGGGGCTGGATCTGGTATGGGACTAGATCATTCTCTCATTTATGGTGAGAAATCCAGACCTAGTGTATTTCCCTCCTGACATTGAAGAGTGAAGGAGAACACAGCTGTACTATCAACCCACAGATACCTACAGCTGCTGCTAGGGAGAATGATTATTTCATACTGTTCCTGTATGCCATAATCCGTCATTAAATGTTATGTCATCTTTTCCTCCTTTAACCACTATATTTGTACTGCTTATATCAGAAGTACGGCTGACAGTTCACATACCTGTGCGTATGCCACAGGGACCCAGAGGGAAATCCTGAGCTGTATCTTCTGTTGTACAGAAGCTGTGTTTGCATAAGGATGCTCTGTATAACCAGAGCAGTCTGCAAAGAGAAATACAGAGATTTTTATAATTGTTCAAAAGAGATTACAATTTAACAGAATTCCATCCTATAATTACAAAGTACAAAAATAAAGGCTCTTTTCAGTTAAATCCTCTACCAGATTGATGCCAAGAAGCAATGCAATATCTCAAATGATTTGGACTTCTTTAATCTTCTTAGCTGGAAGAGATGTCAGAAAAGCCAGAGGTGGAGATCTAGAATATTGAAGTAGAAGATTTTTGTGGAATTTCCTCATGTAGTGGTCTGGATGCCTGTGCTTATTTTGCTTAAAATTAGTTTCAAACTTCAGGAGCACACTTGGTTTTCTTTTCTGTTGGCACTTACAAGCTCTGCCTTGGCTTTGTTGTCTAAAGAGGTAACAGCAATTAAAATGTGATGTGACAGCGACTTCTATAAACTGTTTTGTGATGTAAGAATTGTAACGTAAGATTTTTCTGACATGATGAAAATTAACAGGAGAGAGGAAGTCTTTGAGCATTATCAGTGGCATTTTGAAGATTGAGCTGGAACTTTCACCTAATCACTGACTCCTTGCACAGCAGGTGTGAGTTGAGGCTCTTTCAACTGGTAAAACTCCTCAGCACTGAAGTTTGACCATGTTGGTTTAAATAAAAGCCTGATATAATTTTGTGCTTGGGCCTTCCTGGGGAACAGGGGACCTGTTGGTTTGATGCCAAAATTTGCTTGTTGTGCTCACATGTAAATGAATCTTGAACACAGTGAGACCTCTTTTAACTGTTCATCCTGGCTTCTGCAGTAAGGTAGAACTGTGCTTGCACAGTGCTTGGCACCAGGCAGGATGGGTGAGCTGGTTCCATCTAGGAGGAAGAGCCACATCAAGGATTCTAAGGCAGTCTCCAGCTGACTGAGTCCATAGGTGACTCGGGGGAAAAGTAGAAGACAATATATGGTTTTCTGGAATGTAATTATTGACACTAAANTTCTTCACTGTGAGAGTGATGAGGCACTGGCACAGGGTGCCCAGGGAAGTTGTGGATGCCCTGGGAAGTTGTGGATGCCCCATCCCTGGGGGTGATCAAGTCCAGATTGGATGGGGTCTTGGGCAGCCTGATCTAGAGGTATGTGTCCCTGTGCATGGCAGGGGGATTGGTACTGGATGATCTTTAAGGTCCCTTCCAACCCAAACTATTCTCTGATTTTATGAATCTGAAATGAAAGAGGCAACAGTGTGAGTAAAATGGTAGGATGGTCATAGGATCATAGAATAGTTTGCGTTGGAAGGGACCTTGAAGATTATCTTTCCGAAAGGATTTGTGCTGAATTGAAGAGCTGGTGTGCATTGTTATGTTCCTGACACCTGGTTCTTGGGCAAATGCAGTTCATTACCCAGTCTGCACATGTGTGAAAAGAGCTGCCTTTTGTAGGCCTGTGCACATGCCCTTCAGCTTGGCAGAATCACCCTGTATCGTTGCTATTCACATCTATTGAGCTTTCTCACAATTGCACTGTTGTACTTTATTGATGCCAGCGCTGAAGTTAAATGGTGGCTGGACTGTGCTCAGCCACAGCAGCATTGTCTGCAGTAATCACTGCCACAAAGTAGGTCTTGATCGCAGGCTGAAGTACCAGTCTGCTCTCCTCTTTTCTTTCCTCTTTGAAATCATCTTTGCTTTGGCACGCCTGTCAATGAGCGTGGTCATGTGGTGCGCGACACAAACTGGAGTTGCGCTGGGAGGCTTTGCCTCCCTGGAGAAAGAAGGGCTTTTGGCTGCCCACCAAAGCCCATCATGGCTTGACAGTTTCGCTTTAGTGGAAGGGACCAACCAACTTTTTGGTGGGCACGGTGCCAGCCCAACAGATGGGCTTGGATGTGGGCAGCCGGCAAAGCACATACATATGTGTGGATGCAGATAATTGTATGTGCAGGCATAATAAATAGGGTTCTTCACAATTTGAATAAAAGTTGCCCAAATGAAAGGCTGCGTACTGAAGAAAAGAGCCTGAAGATAGATTTCTCTCTCAGAGGGGGGAATGTCAGAGTGCTCAGGGGAAGGATCTGTGCTTTTCTTGTTCCTCTCTGCTTGCAGTTTTGCAGATTATGTAATAAACAGAGGAGGCTATTTAGTCTTTTGAATCCAAGCATTCTTGTTACTACAACTGGGAATGTGGAAAATGACACTTCGCTGCATTGAATCCCTTTACAAACCACTTAAAGCTTGCTAACAGCTTGGGTTCTACAAACTGGTTTACTGGTACAGCTTGAGATCAGTGGAAATCTTTGCACACCACACTTCTTAATTACATTGTGAAGTATGAAATACTTCACTGAGCAAGAGCTGCACAGAAATTAGTTACCAGTACAAAACATAGTAAAACTTTATCTACAGGTAGTAGCTTTCCAAAATCTTTGTGTGCAGTTAGCGAGTGAGTAAGTGCTGAGTCTCTTCCATGGGTGGCAGTCAGCTAACACATTCATGCAGGATATATAATAATTGATAATGAAGCACTCCTGTGTCTTTTGAAGACCTAAACACTAGTTGTGCCTCTGCAGAAGGGAATTAGTAAAGCTAAGTGACTTCAAGTTGTCTACAGTGAGATTTGATTGCAGAATCCCATTTCTCTTGAGTTCATTTCCCTAATTTTATCAATGTAGTGCTGGAGAATCACCTGGCCTTGCTGTCTCAGGGCACAGAGGTATCTTGCTTGAAGGTCCAGCTCTTCTTACTATGGCAGAGCACTAGCAGACTGTAGGATGGATAGCATCGCACACCCAGCTGGAAATTGCCTTGGGCTCATCTTAGAATTCTGGAACTTCTGTGGACACAGTTTTCCTTGAGCTGATAGGGCAAACCAAGGATCTTTGGTTTGGCAAAATATATAATGAGTCCTGGATATCGTCATTAAAAAAGTAGAGATTCAGCTTTATGTTTCTGGGATCCTTAAGTTAGATCAGCAGGAATTATTGGGATAAGAAAAATCTTTTCTCAGATCCTGGAAATAATTATATTTACCAGATCTAATGTAATCCCTTTATGCTTAACCTGAAGACACGGCAACTATCTGTGTGACTCCAAAATAAAGTGCTGTGGTTGCTGGCTTCCTATGTGCACAAACAGCACACAGAGAAATTTTGCAAACCAGCACTAAATGGGCCAGCAGGCCAAGGGAATATGTTTTGGCTTAAATGAAGATGGGACTAGGCTTTTGGTGGGGGCCAAGCTACCTGGCAAGGTGTCCAAAATGAGTACAAATAAGGGACTGTTTTGAACAGGGGGAATAACGAGGTATTTCCTTAGGGACCAGGTTTCCACAGGTGCTTAGAACCTCTTGTAGGTTTCAGAGGCGAGTGTTTGCTTCCGTAGTGGAAATGACAAGAGTGTGGCTGGTGCATTCTGAATATTGACTGGAAAGATGTGTTCTGATCTGAACATAATGTCTGACATGAACACAGTTTTATTAACTTTTTATTCCTTTAGTCTTTCAGGCATTTTTAGCATGTGACTCAGCTCATTTTTCTCCCTTCTTAAATAATAACCAGCACAAGCAGTTTAATGGCAGTGTGCACTAGTTAATAGGAACTACAGAAATTTAAATCCACTCTGTGGGAATTCTGCAAGTTTCAACTCATTTAATCCCCATCTCTTTAGCCCACATCTGCCATTCCCCATTGTGCAGGCTATGGGGAACACTGCCCTTAAATCTTAAGTGGTTTTTATCAGTATTCTTACAACCAACATTCAGCTGCTTCTGGTGAGACTGTTGGAAAAATACAGATGCAGTGCACCAAAGGACTAGGAGAGGGCAAAGTGAAAGAAAAACAGGATGGAGGGGGAGAGTTGTTTAAATGGGAAAGTGGAATGGAGAAAAATGAGATGCAAAAGTAGAAGGAAAGCAAGGCAAAGGAAAGGGAAGAAATAAAAAACACTTAAAATCAGTAAGTAGAGAAGAGAAACAACTCCCAGTTTATCAGAAGAGCACTGTGCTATGCTAGTGAAAATTAGTACATGCTCCACCTAAGTTCCTTTTAACATGACAGAGTGGGACTGATGTTGCAAAAGCTTCTATAGGAAAACAGTCTTATTTGAATTTATGGTATACTTATATGAGGAGCTTATTCAAGAAGACCTTTATGGTGAAGACACATGCTAGGAGTGACGGGATCAGGCTGCATCTGTTTATTTCAACAGACAGGCCACTGATTTCCTTTTTATTACTGAGTCTGCTGAGGTAGGAATATATTTGTTCTCAACTAAGTGCTGGCACTGAAAAGAGGAAAGTATGTCTTAAGTCTGTGGACAGTAACATTTAAAGCTGTACTGCACCATGCCATGCTCCGTATGACTTTCTGCGGAGAAAGGTGACATGTACTATCAAACACTAATATTGGAAGTATTACTTTCGTTGTCTCTGTTCCTCTAGACAGATACAGAAAATGTAAAGGCAATCAGTGTTTGTGAACACTGTGTATCCTAAAAGGCACTTCATTAATTTTTCCTTCCTGACCCGTGTTTAACCTAGGCATATTAAGAGGAATGTTATTATGGACAACTGCATGATACCTTGCACAGAAATCAAACAGTAAGTGTTGTACAAGACTAGGAACTTAAAATGCAGCTACTTTGTACATTTCTCTGCACCAGGGATTAACCAGTCATCCTTGCTAGGTAAAAGAACAGGTACAGTTCCTTCATGTTTTGATGAAGGGTGTATTTCATTTGTCCCATTTCAATGCTCTTCTGTGTTTCCACAGGGAATGCAGAAATACATTTCTGATACACTAGGAACCCCATATTCTTGTTACTATTTGCATCTACACTTAAATGTTGCCATCTTGCTTTAAAAAAAAAAGCCAGCAGAAAGATAACGATTCCTGTGTGATTTGTGGTTTTTTTTTTTTTCAACACATGAAAGCGTGTTGTAGGGCAATCAGACTTTTGATGGTGTGCTTGACTATCAGAGCAGATGACCATGGCTTCTTTACCATAAGCTCTGTTCCAAATAATTAATGTAATGTTAGTAGGCTTAGTGAAGCAGAGGGCTAAATTACAGTGACTGTGAAGCATGGAAGCCTACTGTGTCTTTCTGTCACAAAAAGGCCCTGCCTGTGCTGTAGATCCTATGAAGAATTTGTAGAGATACTTGAAAGGATAAAACACTGTATAAATTCCTGAAGTTCAAAGAGAAAATACTACTCAGGATAAAAAAGGGAGCTTAGCCCAGCAGCAGCTAACCATATATGACAGATCTAGTGCTAAGTCCTGTGCCATCAATGCAAATGCCTCTGGAGTTCACCAAGTAGCCAGATGGAAGGACTAGAAGAAAGGCTTTGAGAATACTGACCTTGGGGAGGCAGAGAAAAGGCATGCACTTCCCAATAAATGACTCTGATTCTCTGGGCAGGATTCACACAGGAAAGGTTTGAGATGTGTATAGCTAATCCATCTTACATTTTCTGTGAAAACTACTTTTAAATTTATTGATATGTATTTGTCTGTATTCCTGTGCAAGTATTACGTGACAAATGAAATTGAGAACCATGCAAGTTGCCAACTCGGTTATTCTAAGATAGGGGTACATTACACCAGGCCTGAACAAAGCTTTTGAGAACTGAGACTTATAAAAATCTTCAGCTGTGTCCTCCTTCCTGTGCCGTATAATGACATGATCCTTTGATCAAAGTTGATTAACTTTGGGTTATCCAAAATTCAGCAAAAAGGCTGATTTAGAAGTGACACTTACTATAGAATCACAGAATGGTTTGTGTTGGATGGGACCTTAAAGTTCATCTCACTCCAGCCTCCCTGCCCTTCCACTAGATCAGGATGGCCTCATCCAGCCCGGGCTTGAACACCTCCAGGAGGGGGGCATCCTGGTTGTCTTTGGAGTTCTCTGTGACCTTCACTCTTCTCAATATGTGTCCTGAACCCCAGAGTTTTCTTGTCTTGCCATCTCCCTACAGAACAACCCACAGAACAGTCAGCCCAAGTGTGCCTCACGTTGTCCTCTGTCCCTCCCTGCCCAGCACAGAACTGCTGTTGTGTACGTTCTCCTCTACAAGCACAAGTGTCTTCTTTCCCCTTCTGCCAGTGGCATTTGGATTTAAGCAGCTCTGTCTTATCTCAGCCATTGCTGCACATGGACCGTGGATTGCATATGAGTGTGCAAATTATCTCAGTAAATAATTTGCACTAGCTGTTGCACAGAGCAACACAAACCTTGGTGTTCATGGCAGGCTGCTGTTCTTGTAGGAGATGTGAAGGGACAGCTTTCTATGAGTGCTTGAGAAAAAGAATGACACAACACCATTTTAGCAGCTCTGTTGATACCAGCTATTGTTTCAGGCACCCTATCCAGTGCTCAGAGTCTTTGTTGCAAGTAGCGTGAACCTAGGTAGTTATGTTGTATCCAGAACACCTTAATGTTAAATAAAATTGATATGGACACATAGCAGTAAGTGCAGTCCTAGAAAAACACGTGTGAGATAGCAGTCACTGCCAACAAGGGTGTGCATGTTGGAGGCTGCATTGTGGCTTTTTGGTCCTTGCTGATCACCATAGGCATAGAAATGGTTCATGTTGCTTTTGTTTATGGGTAGGAAAAGGAAGAAACATGGAGCAGCTGAAGCTAAAATATAGATTAAAGGTACCCTTTTTTTCCACATGGTTTTGTTTTTTAGGAGACCACGGCAATGTATTCTAAGCAGTCACAGGAGCTTTACTCACAGCTGTTTTGCCTGAAAGGCTGTATCTGTCAGTGTCTGTAACATGATTTGATGTAATCCTTTGGATTTCCTCATGTTTAAAAAAACTGCAGAGTCTTCTTTGCCTACCGAAACACATTTAACAGTTGAAATTTTAGCAGGGAATATTTCTAAAACCTACCGTTTTCCATATACTCTGTTTGATGATCCTGCTGTTCATATATTTTTAATAAATGTCTCACATTCGTCTAAACATTCATTTAAGGACATGGCTTAGGACAATATGGGAGAGTTGGGGGGGGGAGGGGAAGAAACAGAAATAAAGTAACACAGCTGAAACATTGGTAATTCATCTCCCTATGCCATTTACTGCTCAAAGCTGAGGAAAAATATTTAAAAATGAAGTTGTCTTTCATGATAGGCTTGATGCCTATGAGTCAATCTCATCTTACTACTTAGCTGTTGAGAAAGTTTGTCCTTGAACCCCAAATTTCCCTTACATACAAAGACACGTGTTTTGCAAGATCTTGAAATTACACAATGGAATGAGAGCTGAAACCTTCTACCAAACCTATGAGATAGTCATGGTTACCTGGAGCTGACCATAATTTCATTCACTATGGTCCTGTAGATTGAAACCACCAAGCTGCAGTGTGTAGGCAGTTAGTCGGCACTGCTGGAGTGACTGCCCCCTTGGCCACATGGGGAGATGCAGATTTACCACATAGGGCAGGGTGTGGGTGTATCATTCCTGTGATATCAGCAGGTGGGCTGTTGCTTTCCTCCCATTTTGTTTGCCCAAAACATTTTTTCTCAAGCTGTAATAATTGAAAGGGAAAGGTATGACTGGCACATTGAGTCCTGTGGTGTGCTGGCTTGCTCAAAACTCAGAAGAGAAGAGTAGGAATATAGGACCTGATTTTAGCACTGCTAGCTAATCTGAAACCAACCAAGTCCAGGGCACTTCGATTTTATACAGTTTCTTTCCAGGGCACTCTATGGCTCTGCCTAACAGAGAGAAAAAAGCAATAGTGTCCCATTGGTATTACAATTTACATCCTAATTTGTTGATACCAAGATGCTTATCTTTGCTAGGCTACAAACAGTCTTGTTTCATCAGATCCAGTTATCCAAAATTACCAGCATCCATTTGGATGACTGTTCTGAGGCTCTGGGAGGGAGGAAAAGGGTGTTTGGATTTTCATGGTGCTATTTTTCCTTTCCTTCCTTTTCTTTTTATCAGCTTCTTTCCACTGAAATGACAGCCTAGCTTTCATGTTGTAGTGAGCTCTTCATGCATCTATTTTCATTTAAGGATTACAGGATACTAGGCCAATCTATGTTTTTCTGTTAGTCTTGAAATACCATGATTAAGAACAATTTATGGCTTTGTTTGTAGAGCCCCAAACCAAAAGAAGAGGTGTTTCTTTTATCACTTACTTGACTTTGGCAGCCTCACAGCAATGAAACTTCCTGGGCTGCTTGCTGTCTACTAGGCTAAGTCCAATGAATCTTTTGCTATCAAGGGGTTAAAAATTCATTAAGGCTCTTTTTACTCTTTATGCTTTACCTTCTACTTCTCTTTGGGTAGAATTTACCAGGGATTGGAACATAAATTATTAAATGTTGTTAATATGTTTAAATTGAGGCTCCAGCATGCACTCATACACAGTCCTCGAGTATCAAAACATTTGTTAGCTTACCTTACGTGAGCAGTTAGGCTGGAAGCTCAGACCTTGGGAGGGCCTTTACTATTTTTTCCCAGCTTGTTTTTCACAGTTTATTCTTTCTCTTCTTTTTTTTTGTTTTGAAATGTGATAATCCTCCCCTGCCTTGCAAGAGCTGAGTGTTTGATGTGACTTTGTTTTGAAAAGTGGTAATGCCCACTTGCATGCTATTCGTGAATCATCAGCAACATTAGATTTTAAGGTGTTTGGATTTTGATACATAAGGCTCTGCTCCATGTTGAGGCTCTGGAGCGTGTCCAAAGAACAGCGACAAAGCTGGTGAAGGGACTGGAGAACAAGTCTTACGAGGAGCGACTGAGAAAGCTGTGGTTGTTTAGCCNCTGGTGATTCTATGATTCTATGTTGTCTGTGCATCTGTATTAACTGACTTCTTAACTATTGAGTTTTTCTGCTTGACGAATATTCTCAGCAGAAGCACCTACAGCACTTGCTTCTAAAACTGCAGCATTTGCAGCTGGTAACTGTACTGTTACCATTTTTTTTTTAATATTCTTTTTTAAAATCTCACTGTTAAAAAGAGCATACTTGGAACAGTTATCAAGAAATGTAAGAAAAGCCTGCCCTGGTTGAGGAGACTTTACAGCAAAATACAAAGCAGTACAGCTAATCTATGCCTTCTCATACAAAAGAAGCATGTAACACAAAGTCTAGGTGGTAGAAGCTTAACTCCACAAATTCATATAGCTCCACTGAAGTCACTTTTGAGGGAATTTGCCCTGACTCCAAGTGTGTTCCCTGTGAAGCTATGAGTGGTGAAGCACCCAGCAAACACACTGGAGCGAGATCAAACTACACATGCATAAGAAAAGGGGAATAAATGCCTGAATACACATATTCGTGTTGCCAAAGATGGGATGACTGTATTTCTTAGTATATTGTGGAAGGAGGAGACTATGATAATCCAAAAAGAAAAAAAAAAAAGAATGAACATTCAGGCTTTTCTGAATTATTTGTACAGTGTATCACAAACCCCTAACAATAAAGAGAAGGTCAAAGTCTTAAAGAACATGGAATGCAATCGGCAGAGGCCCTATCAAATGGCATGGAGTCCATACCTTCGTTAATCCCAATATTATTTTGGATTTGGAGGGAATATTTTAAACATCAAGAATTGTTCTGTTCTCGGTGACCTGAGGATGAATACATTTCCAATTTGTAATTGGAGGAGTGTTAAGTCAGCCTATTTCTCATAGTGGGGGTTCAAGTCCCAACAGGTGGGTGTTCATCCATTGTTTTATTTACCAGCCACATATTTTTACTACTGTGTTCCTGATAACACTGGCCATTGCTAAAAGTAATGATTTGGTTTTGTCAGATTTAGATCTATTTAATAACACCGTCAAGTAACAAAAGATTCTGTTTCTGTCAATACACCTCCTTTACAATTTTCTCAACAGAAGCAGGAAAAAATGATAGCACGAAAACTTCAGGAGCTGATACAGGAGCTGACTTCCCATGGCAATCTCCATGTGCAATCCCAGTGATGCAAGTGCCAAGTTAGTCCCTAGCTGCATAGGGAAGGCTTCTCAAGGCTAAATGATAACAAGTTATGACATTCAATGTTTCCCACATTTATTTCTTGTTGCATTTTCCTATGTGAATACCTCAGATGATCAAAAATAACTGGCAAACATTTTTTGTTTGTTTGCTTTTAAGTAGTCTTTTGAACTGACAAGACATGAAATCCTTAGACCAAAGGACAGTATTTTTCAGTCGGTTACAAATGTCTAAAAGTAGAGACGCTGAATATATTTACCTCAGCCATGCCGTAATAAGACTTTAAGATTATGTTAGCTTATGCTGAGCTAAATCCAGATACAGAATTTGGTTGTAAAATATACAAGGAGAGGTTTGTCACTGCAGAAAGTCTCTACAATCCCCTTTCCATGAGAAGATATTAGTGGGGTTGAAAGGACTCAATTATGTAGGGTTTTCATGCAATCCCAGCTGAAGTAATGGTGACCTTCCTATTCACAGACCCCTGCAAAGCTTCTGAGGAGCCAGGGGTAACTTCACCAGGCCTCTTCAGATGGCACTGTCCTTTCCCTCTGTGTATTTTGGTTTTGATTGCTCTGCTGTAGTACATATACCGAAAGTATATGAACTTGATAAGCAGTGCTCACCTAGGCTTTGCTCTCTTTCGCACAACCATCCAGTTCCTGTTCTTAACCTGCAGTAACCACAGAAGAGGCACCCCATGAGCATCTACAACCCCAAAGGTCACACACTCATACAGTGTGAGTGCCTGAGTAAACTTGTGTGCTCCCCTTCAGGAGGAGCATCCACAATGGCTGGAGCTTAACTACTATCATTTGATGATTCATTTGCAGTGCTTATTTTCTAAAAATTGCGTAGCCTGTTCTCAAAAGCAAGGCAAAGGAAAAAAACAGCTGTTGTGAAGAGAGAGGAAGAAAAACACATACAAACCGCAGAGATTTAAAGAACCAAAGCCACATTGTTAGGCTAGGGGCAAAAGAAAAACAATTTGCTGTGTGTTTTCTATGAAAAAAAGCAGGAAGCAGTTAGATTTTTGAGGTAGTATTCATATTTTAGACAACTATCAGTGACATTTGTGAGTCTTAAAAATGTATGGATTTGATTCAGCTCTCACTTGCATTTCTTACTTTTGTAGGGTTTCATAGAGAATAAAACAGGGAGGTTTTCTTTATTTTAAAAAGACATGTATCATATTCAGTACTAGTGAATTTTAGGCATGTATTATTTGTATTGAAATAAACATACTGCTTTTTAAGGGTAAGAAGTATCAGAACTGAGCATTCCAAATTTTATCCCATTGGATCACTGGATACAAAGATGGACTTTGTAGTGCTTCTCTTTACCATAGCATAGCTTATCTGGAATTTGATTCAAAAAGAATATTGGTGTGACTGGAAAAAAGTAATTTTCAGTGCTGTGTAATGTTTTGCAAAAAGTATTTGCTTCCTGTGAAAATAACTGACACCCCCCAAAAATGTGCCTGAAACTGAAACTTCCCATTTAGAAATGTCATAATGTTTCATTTTAAAGTTCATGATTGAAATTAAACATTTTGACATCTCCAAATTGATTGTTTTCCTTCACCTTGGCCTGAACTTTATTAGTTCTTAAGCTACCACAGCAATTCATTGCTTGCCCCATGTCTCCCAGTAGGTCAGGCTGTCTTGCCCAGAGAACCAAATTTTGTGGTCTGTCTCCAGCATGCAGCTTCTCTGAGGTTGCATTTACTGCTGAGATGATGCTTTGCCCAAAACCCATGCCACAGTTCAGTCTACAAGGCACCAAAATTAGAAGTCCAGTGAGGCATCCCAGCAGCCCAGCGAGAGGCAGCTTAGTCCCCAAACAAAACATTCAGTCTACTTTGAAAGTGATGCTTTTTTTTTCCCCCTTCGTGAATTAAACTTGGCTTTTAATAAAATACTCTTCCTTTGGATTTTGTTGGTGGAAGATTTCAGTTTTCAGCTCAAGTTAAAGCACTTCAGTGCTAAAGCTCCTACTGTTCCATTTTGTTCTGCTGACCAGTTCTCTTCTGATATTCTCTTGTTCTCTGTTTGCATGGGTTATAACTGGGAAATACCCTTCTTATGAAAGCTTCTCCTCTTCTGAAATGCATTCCATGTTCTCACGAGTAGGGAACTTTGGAATCTGTGCTCTTTCTGAAAGTGGAAGAAACACATCAAGGTCAGATGATAAATTTTCTTGCAGACTCATAGACACATTTATGTTGAAAGTCCTGACCAATTTGGAGCCCAGTGAAAGAAAAACTCCTGCCTCTTTGTGTGTATTTAAGGGAATAACCACAGATGAGTCATGAATGCAGCATTACTAATGACCCTACCCACACCACAGCTGCTGAACCTGCTGCAAGGCAGAATGAGCTACAGACCTCCCCCAGATGCTGAAAACATCTCTTCAGTACTCCCCAGCATGATGATCTCTGACAGGCTTTCAAACCCGGCCCCCACCTTCTCACTGAGAAGCCTATGCAGAGTCCCAGGGAAAAATCTATTCCCTGCCCTGTGCGTGATGTGACCTACCCACATCTTTTCCATGGCCTCACCTCCTGTGCAATGAAGTCTCCCAGCCACCAGCAATTATTGTAGCACCAAATTTACCTTTAAATCGTGAAGCTGCGGCGGAGAATCATGCTGGATGAGTGAATGCATGCAGAAAAAGTAGACCACAGAGAACGTAGTAATTTCTGCAATACTCATATTTTGGCTATGTGCCTGTTAGCATTTTCTTTGAGGGACTGACTCTCCTTTAACACGGGACATAATTTTATTTTATTGACCTTTATAAAGGCAATTCATGACAGAAAAAGTAGTAGTAGGGCAGTGTTTTAGAACAGTCTAAAAATTGTTTTGTGGCTCTTGTTGTTAAGCAAGCAATGTTTCTTCCAGGGCAACACAATGTGAATTGAAAGTGGGATGAGAGCAATTAAGATCCAAGAAAGGGTGATTAGAAAGCTAGGATTAAAGAAAGATGAAAAGCAAAATTTTGGATGAAGAAGAAAAGGCTGATAAATATATTGGAGGCTTTTGATGGCGGAAAAATATATCAAAGGTCAGCTCATTTCATTTTGGCTTTTACTTTTAACTGTCAGTTTACTATAACCAGGGTTTTGTTTTCTTTCTAGAGAACATTTTGGAAATGGCATTTCTTATTGTCTCTGCAAAATATATTTGAAAGATTTGCCATATGAATGTGAGTTCTCATATTTTTTTTGTTACATCTAGATTTAATTGATTTTTCTTGTTGTATTGATACCTATCATTCTTCTGTCTCCTTTTTATTTTGCTGTTCTGGTTAACCACTGTTCTGTTGTCTTCAGGGCTGCTGCAAACCCGTGTATTAAAAATAAGCCTTTTTTGTAAGAATCCTGACACATCCTATCTGGAAACCTATTCATGAGTGCTGCTGCTTTTTTAAAATGCTGTCTTGTGGTTGAGCCAGGGTGAGAGCTTGCCATTTGATTGTTCCTGTTCTCTCACTGCTACAAGCTGCTCACCTCTCTGAATGGGAGGTATGTGAACCTTTCCATGAGTTGCCTGCCTCTCCATGGTACTTCTTGTGGATACTTGACCTGACACATGCTTCTTGGAGTTGCTCATTCTGCTTCTGCGTATTTGGAAACATGCTTAGTTTTGACAAAAATCTTTGTTGTGTTTGCAGACGTTAGCAAACCTTTCTTACTCACTGTCCTTCCTACCATTTTGTTGTTTCTTTGAAAGCAGGTGCTGTTGCTGGTCTTAAGTTATGAGACAAACAGTTATCCTGATTATAATGCAAGCGCTGCCAAGCAGATGGACTGCTTTTATGCATGGCTCTGTTTCCCTTTCCATTCTCAGTGTCAGCTGTAAGAAAACATGCTGCTCGGTGCACTTAGAAGAAAAACATCGCTGACTTCTGGTCCTAGACTGTCACCTCAGATGAGAGAGCAGGCACACACCTCACTTGATATTCCTGGTGCTGGAGGCATATTAGTTGATGAAGACTCTTCTTGTGAGCAGCCAGGTCCAAAAAAGCCTTTGACCTTAAAACTGAGGAAAAAGGCTCCATGACAATGTTGGCAACAGTTTGCAGCCTGCTGAGATGTGATTTGGGAGTGATAGCGAGACTTTTCCAACTGCTCTTTCTAGACCCTGGGTAAAAGGGTCCTTTTTTGCATTAGCTGCCATATAAAAATAGTTTCCTGGGATGTTTTAGTGGTGAATGGCAGGCATGAATTCAGAAACTTCAGCCTTTAGTCTCTTGCTGTCTTCTTCACAAGGGAGATGGAGTTCTCAGACCGTAGTGCAGCACTACCGATTCTCAGAATACTGGACTTTTTTCTAACACAGGAGCTTCTAGATGGTACAAAGTTTTCAACTAAAACAATATTATCCTTTATGGTATTACAGAAGACCTTGGAAATAAAGTATATTAAAAACATACAAAAATTGAAAACCACAGTACTTGAGCCAGTACTATGATTTCAGGGTGATTTGTGTTGACAGTCTCCATTTTCATTTGAAAATAAAATTAGTATCAAGCACATTTTTGTATCTTCAATTAAGTCAGGCACCAATCAAGTAGCTTATTTCCATATTGTGAAACTACAGACCTATTTGACGTCTAGTGTGTAATAATGTAAATTTTAGCAGTTAGGAATAGCAGTTTGGGTTAGAGTTGCATGTATAGATGTAGCTCTTGGTCTGAATTAATTGATTCTAGGAAGTGAAAGTCAAGTGCACAAATCTACTTTATGAGCAAAGATAACGGATTTTAGGTTGGAAAGTAGGAGATATATACCAATTTACATCAGTGTACACACATTGGTATTTTCATGCTTTTGTCAAGGAAATTAGTGCATGATTTTGTTCTTTCCTCCTCTTATAGCTTGTGTATCTGAAAATGGGAATCATGTTGGTTTTCAGGGATCACTGGATGTTCACTGAGCATCTAAAACCAAAAAGTAATAGTCGTGTTTTAGAAGACAAGTGAAAGTCACTGCAGACTTGTTTGTGAGTTATGTTGTGAACAGGATAGCTTGCATTGCAAAGAATTATCATGTATGTGTATTTGGAAAATTTGTTCAACAAATAAAAGCTGAAAATAGTTTCAGTCAGCTGATGTGCTAGGTTTCATTCTGCCTTTATCTTTAGCTCTCATAGCAGGAGAAGTATTTCTAGTTAACATCATTCTTCAGTATTTGACAAAAATGTGAATCTACTGTGACTTCCAGACATTTCTGATGATGAGTTGGGAGTCAGGTAACAAGGAGAGCTGCTGTGCATGGTCAATGTGGCATTGAAAAGTTTGCACTAAACCTATATCACTGCTACCAATCTATCATTATTGACATGCTTGAGTTAAAAATATAACATATATATTGACAGGATATCCTAGCAGAGTCTTTCAATTTTTAAAAAACAGTTTTTAAATTCCTTTTAGAAATACTTTTAAGAATTGATTGTTATTGTCGTCCTTTCAACTGTAATTTATTACAATAATTATAATAATAGAAATGTATACTTGAAGAACAAATGAGTAGGACAAACAACCTGTGGCAGCAATAACTTTATGCAATGAGGTTCGCTATGCAACCCAGTGGAGTTCCCTGCTATGTGTGAGGTTCAGTGCATGTGTGATCCTCCCTGACTCCGAACCTGGAATAAACACCTTGATCTTCTTTTTGGACAGATAAAATGGCTCTGAGAAATGCTTTTTCTGAGACCTTTTAGGTGAAAACCTAATACCAAATTGTTTCTGCTGTGCCTCGTTAGAGATGCTTGCAACTGGATTGCTATTGATTGCCTTTAAAATCTAATTCTGCATTATAAAGAGTTGTAACAGAAAAATGCAGTGATATATGTGTACCTTAGCAGCCCTCTGTCAGATATGAAGGAAACTGGAGTTTATCAATGACCTGTTAATGGCAGAGGAGCCGGTGACTGTTCATAACCTTAAGCTCCTGATCCTACAATGACTTAGGAGTTGTATGTCCTTATTAATTTAAGTAACTTTTTTTTGCCAATTTTATGACCAGTTTATGTGACTGACTGAAGTCAGTGGGTTATGCTGCTTAGGTCAGGCTGAGATTTCACTTGCTTTCACCATTTTGTCTTTGCTTTGTGCATGATTTTTTTTTTAAACAACATTGCTAATACATGTGACATTTCCTTGTCTCCTTTTGCATGATAATTACACACTATTAGGAAATGCTGAGCTGTCTTCAAGTCCTACTATGGTAAAGGTATTAAAGGGATGTTTAGATCTCATAGAAGTACCTGGCATCTTGCATGCACAGGTGAAGTTGTCCTGACACGCTGGTGTACAGAAGTCCACAGTGTAGTTAAAGATGGTCTTTTAAGGTCTCACTGGCTGGTGTGAGAATTTCTAATAATCCCACCTCCTCATCTTCCCCCTCATTTTCACCTGTCCTACCAGAACCAGATTGCCCTCTTATTTACCATTCAGGACTACCTATGGATATGGTCACTAGCCCAGCATCCCAAAATCTCAGCTCCATGTACTGCAGGAAAACAACAAAACACTCTTCAGCAGTTACTGCCAGTTAACCGTAGCTCTTCTTCTGTGATGAAGGGTTTTTTTGAGAGTTTAGCATTCCCTGCTTGGAGGGGATAAGATATGTTAAGAAATGAGATTTTTTTTTTTAGTTTCACTCTACCTCTTCTTCAGTCACAGTAGTTAAAGAGAAAAAGAGAAAAAAGCGTAGTGTATGTTTTGAAGGCAAATATTTTGAAAACTGGAAAAAAATGGGAACAATTTACATGGTTTTCACTGAAAATAGAAGCAATTTCAGGCATTTGTAATATTTATAGCTTCACTGACAGTGTTGTGCACACATGCTAGAAATGGTCCTTCAACTGATTGTCTCCCAAGGTAGGTAGATCTATGAACCAAAATTCTCTACGCTATAACTTTTTGTTCTAATTAGATGAAAGAACCAGATCCACTTTGGCCAGCACTGTAAATGAGAAGTCATTGTGTTCTGGGACTGGAAGTGTTGTAATTATGAGTCTAGGTCCACTGACCAAAATGATTTGAAGATCCTCTAACAGATTTTATTTCTAACTGCTAATAAACCTGTTTTTTTCTAGACTTACAGAGTTCTGTGACAGTGCTGTCCTAACCCTAATGATACATTTGTTCTCTGTTAATCTCAAATCAATAGCCATCCTGTTTTCTTTTTGCTTTCCTGGTGGCAGTGTGGATGATTTTTCTTTTTAAAAAGTATATTAAGAAGAGCCAGATGGGATTCAGAGCAAAGTGAATTACTTTTTCAGACCTACCTGACTAAACTACTTTACCCATTTGCATTGAGGTAGACTTCCACCAAAGTCTTACAAAAAAAAATATGGGTAAGTATTCTTGGTCTAGTAGTGATTTTCAAGTTACTTCGGTTTTCTTCTGATATTGTGAGAACACAAGAAGGAAAAGGCTATTATTTAGTTACTGTACGCTGATGTATGTTTTCCTGTGAGATAGAAAATGAAAATTTTGTGGTTTATCCTATATTGCATTCACAGAGATGTCTGTGAATAACTATCTAGCAGAACTCAGTGCCAGACTTGAATGTAGCATTTTCTGATCGTGAAATTGTTCGAATGGTGACACCCAGACAGCCATACAAGGTCGTTGAAAAATAATATCCCACAGAGAGCTTAGATGCTGCAGGAAGAGCCTTGGAAGATAAAACAACCTGCCTGCAAAGGAAACTGTTTCCAAAGTGCAACAAGCAGCACTTGTTACTGCTCTTCTCCTGAGTGTTAAGCTACTTTCTGTCAAGGCATCATGTGATGGACTATCCTCAGTCTGCTCCAAAGACATCTTTAAAGAAGCATAGGAGTTTTTGGGGTTTTTTTTTGTGAGCAAACTTTTCCCAAAAATGGTGAAGTACCAGACGTAAAAATATTTTAACACGTTGTCCTTCTTTCCCTAATTCCTAGACAGTTTGAGGAAAATTACAACCTTCCTTCTTTGTAGCTGGAGGTGATTATTTTATTAAAAAAAAAGCAAAATACACACCATACCAAGTTTCACTTTCTGTGGTCTTTTACAAAAACTGCTTTTCAGTAGCCTTTGTTTTGGCCAATCTTACTGTTCAACAAAATTAAGTTCCATCATCAGATTTATCCAAAATACTATCCTGTATATAATTTAAACTGTTACTTTTGCCCTCTTTTGATTTGCACACTACAGCTGTAGTGGTCAATTTTTAACCCCTGGTCTGTAGTCTGGACAGGATATTGCTCTTATGGCTCTGCTGTTCTAGTGGCTGAATGTCATGTAGCTGCCACAAAGTGCTTGGGTCAAACAGCTTGACCTGGCCAGATTAGCTCAAACAACACTTGCCTACATACCGTAGTAGAGAAAATATTGGGAAACAGAAGAATCAGATAAAAGGTATGTGTATATTTCTTTCCCTCCCTCAACTTCTATGTGAAAATATTGAACTCGTACTCAGAAGTTCAAATGTTTGTCTTAAATATGCCTTTGAATGGAAAATGAGTTAAACTCAAATAAAACATGGGGTAACCTGTGACCAAAAATTCTTACCTCTGGTTACATGTAAAACACTCAGTTCATAAATTAGTTCAAATACATTCTCCTCAGATAAGGACGTTCTGTCTCAGCAAAGTGAATGTGTGTGTGATAATGAAACCAGGACTGCTTTTATTGTCTGAGGGAGAAGCGATTTTAAGTAAAGCATCACTACATGAAGTCTCTGGAGAGTTTAGGCAGATTCTCTAGTAACAAGTATGTTTATGGTTTATTCCAAATGAAGAATTGGTTACTCTAGCCATTGCCAACTACTACCGTGTAAGATCCTATCTGTCTGTGTTAACATCCATGCACAGAAACTCCAATGTCAAGCCACAACTGTGCTTGTATGATTCAGAGCTGTTAGAAAGAAAGACTTATTAGTCATCTACTTCATGCCATTCCTATATAGAGTTATTCTGTATTATGCTGTAAATTTACTACTTTTTTCTTGGTCTAATTTTAAATTATTGAAATAATGGAGCTCCTACCATGGCCTTTGGGAAAATATTCTAGAACATAATAGATCTGCTGTCAAGAAATATACTAATTTCCTGGTACACATTTTTCCTTTATTAGTTTCATTTCATTGCACCAACTGCTGTCTTCTGTGGATTTTCCCATGATCTCACTTTGAATCTTAGGCTTTGCACCCTGAAAACATGTCTTGTTTATTTTCAGCTGCATATGAAGGGGTAAAAATTAACCTCTACAGGCTTACGAATTTGGCTTGTGTTTCATAGGAGTAAGGCAATAAAACTGCTAACAATAATTGGTTCATTTTAGAGCAACACGTCTTTGCAAGAGCTCCAGAAGTAATTACAAACAACAGCTATAAACTTCACGTGAGCTGAAATTTTGTTTCCTAGGCTACTTTTAATAAAGGGTGGTTGCATTATCTGAATGTAAGCAGGCACAAGCTAAAATCTTGTGCAGACATTGATTTAGATTTGAGTTTTCTATCTTATCTAGAGGATGGAAGGATACTTCAGGCAGCTGAAGAATTTACAGCTCTCCAATGGAGGTACCTTTCAATGGGAGCCTCCCTAGACCATTTCAAAAGATAAACTGCAAGCCTTCTTTTAAACCAAAGTCAGTTTTGGCTTGTGCCTTGTGTTATTTCTGCCCTGAACTGAAAAGCACTCACTAGTCATCACAAATGCATAATACAAGAAGGGTGTTTTAAGATAGGCCTTTCTCCTTTGCATTCAGATGAACTTTGTTACATCAGATAAGGGACAGTAGTTTAGCACAAGATATCTCAAAATTTCATCAGACACTCACTCGCCTGACTACACTTCAAACCTGTTTTCAATGGGTGTCAGTTGAATGAGAAAAATGATTTTTAATTGAAAATAACTCACATCAGGTTTGCTGTAGGTGGATCTTTGCAAGCAGGAATAAAATCTGAGTTAAACCGCAAATGTACTATGTCTTGTTGTAAATAAGTATGTACTTAAGTGGTTTAACTCAACAGAATGCTCAGCAAATGTCATTTCCCTCCTTCTGCTTTGCCATCATGAATTTCCTTGCAAACTTTAGACTGTGTGAACAACTTTCAGGTAGCACGTATGGTGCTAGCATCTATCTCCGTTTTCCTTCTCTCCTAGTCTTGGACAAGTCAGTTTTGCACTGGCCTTGTCTTAACTGCCCAATCCTCTTCCTGCTGAATTTCCTATGTAATTCCAGTTCACAGCATTCCCTTTTCTGCTTTGGACAAAGATTCAGCCATGATGTCTTAACCTGGATGCAAGCTGGTATAGCATGTTAGAATACACACCTTGTTCTAAAGCTTTAGAGTTCATCAGTTTTAATAAGGATCTGTCATTCTTTTCCCAGGAAGTGACTATGTTTTGTATGATACTATTTCCCTAGGAAGCACAGTAGAACTCGAGGATTTTGAAAAGGAAGTGTTTTCTAACTGAGGCTAAATGTGGGCAAGAGCATAAATAGAATTTGATTTTACAGAAGAGATTCTGTAGTTGCAGCATCTGCATTATGGAAGACAAAATAAATGCCTGCAATGCAGAGAATAAGATGGCAAACATGACTTTTTCATTTGCTCAGCAGTATCTCTCACTTGTTCTTGAAATATTTGAATCTTAAATGGCTAGGTTATCAGTCCTTTGAAGTCAATCAGTAGACTGCAAATGTCGTCTGCTCTTGGTTTGGTATATTTAGTGTTCCTGTCTAAATATCCAGGGAAGCCATATGAGGGAACAAGACAAAGAAAGATCATACAGAATGAATGTACAGTTAGGAAAAACTGGGCATCCTATCTTCTTCAGTCTTTGCCAGGTTACTTGCAAAGGCCTAGTAATAGAAGGGAGATGCTGTAAATATTAATGTACTTTCTTAATCCCTTTCCAATAGCCAGTTTGCTGTTTTATCTGTGAAGTGGAATAAACTTAAAGTCAAAACTTGACCATTTGGGGGGGCTTTGTCCCAATGTTTGCTCTAATTGGCATTGCTAAGTTTATTGTGAATATATTACAAAAACTACAACCAGAAGTTCAATGCTTAAACAGGTTTTCCCGTAGTTCAGCGACTCAGCCTGTCTTTACCTAGAACATAATCTTACTACCACTGAATGATCAGACTGTCCCTTTCCTTAACTTGAATTGTTTTTAAAAGGTAATTGTTCTTTTTAAATTTTAATTGGATCTTCAGACTTTATCTGATAAAGCTGACTGTGCGAAATGAATAAAGGGGCATTAAGGTTATTTTATGTGGTATAACTGACCATGCATAAAATTCATGTAATAAATTAAACCCTGACAAATGAGTCTTTTATCCCCTTTATTCTTGTTGAAGTCTGGGTGGGCAGAATATATGCAAATTCCATATATTTAAGAGTCTTGACAGTTTCCATGCTGAAATGGTAAAAATAGTCATTGGATGAATCGAGAGTATTTAGCTCTTTCTTAACATTGTCTCACTGAGATCTGTAGACTACTTGCCAAAAGAGAGGTCCAGATTAAATGCCTTTGAAAATACCAGGTGTGAAGTAGCTGTCTGCGTGGAAGGCAAAGATCAGTACAGAACGAGTAAGTTTTCTAAGGCAGTTTAATGGATGTGTTTGTTAAGGTGAACTTCACCTTTGGAATTGTATCAATGAAGGCAAGAAGCAGCACCTGGCTTTGCAAATTAAAATGAAAACCGTACAATAAAAAGTAACCTAGCGGAGAGTAGGCTGGACTACTGCCCCATTCAGGGTTTACATTCAACTTAAGTTCTGCCATGTTCTGCCACCCTTATGGCATGCTGTGTATTTTGCTCTGCAGGTTTAATTTACTATATAAAGCATTTATATGCATTTTTGAATATATGTTCTAAAACGGTAACATTGCAGATTCATATTGTGAATTCTGCATATATGTTGGCAGGTGAATGGTTTGATTTTTTGGGGTACAATTTAATAGCTGGGAGAAAACTACAAAATGAGAACAAAGGCAGAAGAAATGTATCTGTAGGAGTGTACAGAGCTGAGATTTCTAATTATGGAGTGTTGCTGTCATATTCTGATATCAAGAATCAATCAATCAATCAGTCAAATCCTGTGCTGAAGTCAGGTGATAAAAAATTTATGACCTTATAGCAGTAAGGAATTTAAGGTATAGGGCAATGACATCATTGGAGGTGCAAGGCAAAGGCTCAAGATGAGAACAGCAGTTGGGAAGGCATATTTAGCTGCAATCTAAAGTACAAGAAAAATTGCTTAGGAAATAATTTGTTCTCTTAGTTTGCCCCAGGAAAATTCTTTTTAAGATGTTGTAGAACATCTTAGTGGAATAGTGAAAGCAATTGCCAACCTGAGTGTATACAGAAAAACAAGCATTTTTCAGCAAAGGGAGAAATTTATTCTGTCACATACTAATGAAGTGTCACGTTTTCAGATAGAAAAGCAATTTCATTACCTACTCATCTGCCTTTTCTAAACTTTTATGAGTTTGAAATCTATTCTGAACTCTAACTTGTTAACATGCAGGTTCCTGGTAGTTGTGTGGTAGTGTGTATACCTCAGATATGGAGTCTAGCAGGCTGTTCTAGTTTGAACATTTGGTTATTTTATGTGCAAGTAGCTTATACAATTAAGTATATGTGACTCCTTCTGCTGGTACTTCTGTCATGTAATAAATGCAGTGACTCTCAGCAGAAGAGGTTAATGGCTTTTGTGTTCTGATGCTGTTTGTCCGGCAGAGATGTAAAACACAGCTCTTAAAGGGCTTGATTTGTAGTGTTCCTTGGCTTGTTCAAAATACTTTTTTATAGATGGTAGCTAAGAAGGTTTTAGGATATGGGATACAGATAAATCTCTAATTACCTTCTTTGTTATCTTTTGAGTGAAAATTATTTGTGTTCTAGAGAAAAGGAACTGGTTAAATCTTATAAAAAGTAGTTTCCAAGTAATGTAAGGGTAAGTAAATATTCATTACTGGTGCAGAATCATAGTAAGCCACAGCAAATTTTTATTAAGAAATGACATTATACTTAATGGTTATGTTATAAACTTGAAGTGCAACAATCTACCTTCAAAATAGGGTCAGTGACTCTCATGACGCTGTAGTAAAGGCTGTCAAATAGATGTCAGCAATACAAGTAATCTCCTACTGTTTTGCTAGTCTCTCAGTGTCCTGAGTCGCAGAATTGGAACATCTTGTATGGTAGGAAAGGAGTGGCAGACTGTGGGTATTAGTACCACTGTACTCCCTTGGGAGAGACAAAATTAAAACATAACAACCTGTATTAGGTTTACAGTAAAGCTTCTGTACATTGAGGAGCCTTCTCAAGAAAATGGATGCACGTGATGCTAGGCTGGCAGGTGTTTCTAGAAGAGCATCACCATGGAACAGCAGAACGTATTATCAGCCTCTCCAACCAAATAGCCTGAGGTCTGAGTGGACAGGTGTGAGTTTGGGCACTTATCTCACAGTGCCTTCCCTCTCAGTAAACCTTTTCTCCAGGCAGAATCTGATAGAAGGATCCCAAGCAGAGTTGCAGCCTCCTTACAATTGCAAGATTTGTTATAGGAAGGAAGGAGTGAGCCTGTGGTCATTACAATTCTATTCTACTGCCCTCTTAAATGTGATGCCTTATTCCTATTTATAATTTAATTCTTTTGTGAGAGTGGAGGCGATAAAACAAACTGTTTCTATACTTCATTCACACACCTAATGGGAGAACAGTGCAAGGGGGTTGCAAACTTTAATTTGCATGAGGTACAGCAACAAGAATTTCCAAATACACATATGTGGAGTGTGATGAAGAGCTGACGTTTGCAAATGAAGCCACTTTCATACCCATTTCTGGTTGTATCTAATTACAATTTATAATAACAATGCCTTACATCATGAGCTCTATGTTCATTTGTGCTAACCCAGGGTTTTCATTGCAAGTCAAAGAGCACCTGACTAAGGGTACATATGTGACCCTGAGAAGGCTTTTTACCATTTCAGCAGAGGTAAGAGACTACAAGTGAGAGCAAAGATTTGTATCAGGGACTAGAAAAGGAAACCAGGAGTTGGGCAGATTGTACTTGGGATCTGCCCATACCCATCCAGATAGAAAGCTGGAGGATAAAAGAGACCTGCAGATAGAGAGCTGAGAACTCAGGTTGTGTGGTCATGGGGAATGATGAACAGTGTGAGAGAGATTTAATAAATGGAGTAGAGGATTGATGGATTTTATTTCTGAATCTATATTCTATATTCTCCTGATTTTTGCACTGAGGATAGAAAGCAGCATGGTAGTGTGAGATTCTACTGCAAGAAAAGGAGAATGCAAGCTACCAGAAGTTGTAAAGGATGAACTGTTGATGAACCTCCTGACAGGCAGTGGAAGAAATTACACATCCTTTCTGTAGATGCCTAATATTCCAGATTATACGTAAGTGATACCATTGAGCTATGTGGATGCATCTACCACTCTTCCCAGAGGGAAAACTAAGGCAAGAGATACGTGATTTCTTAATGTAAATTGACCTTTCTACATATTATGTTTACGTTTGTTTGTATAGCTACTTTGTAATTAGTTCTGCCAGCTCTTGGTTTCCATATGTCTTAAGGAATGACAGTATATTCTCAGATTTACTTCTATTTATACTAATTAAATACTAGTAAACCTGTCCACATAAAGGCCAAATAAGTTGTCTTTTCCTCAGCTCTATGTTGGACTTCTCTATATTTCTGACTATTAAAGCTGTTTTATTTTTTATGTTTATCTGTCTCACAAACAGTTATATAGTTTATATTCCTGCATAGTTTAGCTATGTGCTTCTTACATTGAACTCATACAGAGGAAATAATGACAAATTATGTAGGAGGAGGATTTCCAGTTATTCAAGGCCTGAAGTGATGAAATTTTATAGAGATTTATATTTTTATTAAGCAAAATCGTGGTCTCTCCAGAACATCTCCATTGCATATGAGCTTGAATAGACATGAGAAAAATCTTTATTGAGGTTATGTACATTAATTTCTTTTTAAAAAATGGTCACACAGGGTTGGAAAATAACATTTAGCACCATAGCTCTTCAGAGGAAGAAACCTATAGTAGCAAGGTAATGCCTGGCAGTGTAGAACATCCTCAAAGCACAGTCTGTGTTGTGCACTGCTGGTGAAAAGGGAAAGGAAAAACATTTTTAGGGCAAAGAAGATGCCTGGGATATCATCCTTAACAATTTAGAGCAAGAGAATGTATAGTTTTGGGGGATGGTCACTACTTTGTAAATATGCGTATTGGCTGTAGGTTTGGCCCACACTGGCTGCATCCCTCACCCTTGCTGCACCACCCCAGTTCACCAGCAGACTTGTTTTATTATGAAGACAGAAAGTGTATCAGCCCATGGATTGCAATCCAGTTTTTGCAGTCAGCAGTACTGTATTCTGATCATTGTCTTCCTCTACTTTCCAAACCTATGTATAGAATCAATTTTATACTATGTCCTACTATATGTCCTGTAGGGCATATAGTGATAGGACAAGGAGGAATGGCTTTAAATTGGAAGGGGGAAGATTTAGATTAGACACTAGGAAGACATTCATGATGAGGGTGGTGAGGCACTGGAACAGGTTGCCCAGGGAAGTTGTGGATGCCCCGTCCCTGGAAGTGTTCAAGGCCAGGTTGGATGGGACTTTAAGCAACCTGGTCTAGTGGGAGGTGTCTCTGCAGAGGTCTATCAATTACCTAGCTAGTGCAACCACAAATAGAGTTGCTTTTCTTGTAAGCATACCCATCAGTCTGCATTGGTCCCCTGTGTCTTCTACTGTGCCACAGAAAGTCTGTGATAATCCTAACAGAGAAAGGAGCCTGCAGGTACTGAGGTGATATGGGGTTATGTGCCTGTTTAATCTTGTACCACTAAGGCTTCCAGCTGACTCTAACAAAGAGAAAGTAGATTTGTTTTTAGGAACATTTCTGAAGGAGGAATGCAGGATGTGTTTTGTATGTCTGGCTATAAGGCAGAATGTAAAAAGCAGCATTACCAGCTCAGTTATGTCTCTGAAGCAATGATACAGTAATGGAAATTTGGCAGAGGGCATTGTCATGTATCCTATGTCCTCATTGTCCTTCATGCTCTTCTCTTGGAAGACACTTAAAACTTATCCTGTGAAGTTATGTGAATGGTGCTGTAGAAATAAAGTATTTTTAACTTACTGTAGCCACAAGGGGCTTGGCATCATCACCAGTTTCATTTACCCTGTGATGTAAGACAAGATGTCTGTATGCATCTAAGGGGAAGGAGTAACATGGGGCTGGTTTTGTCCAAGGCAGGCAGATATCCAAAAGTCCAAATGTGGGTGAATATTTTTCAACAGAAGGTAAATTTTAACACCCCTCTGTTTATTTAAAAAAGATCTACATTTTTGCCTCCTTCATGCATTTGTAATCTTACTTCAGTCTCTCCTAGTAGCTCAGTTCCATTCCCAGAGGCATGAAATGTATAAATCCAAACATGTTCTATTTAGAGTTCTACCCCATGGCCAGCACACGCGATATGGCATTTCAGAGGCTGAGGGAAGTGAGCCACAGTTGCTTGTGGAAAAAAAGAAAGAACTGCAGCAATACAATGACGTAAGGTTTATCCTGCAGGTTCACCTCAGGTTACAACCGGATCTAATTCAGCATGCTCTTGTCAGTACAGCTTAGTTCAGCTAAACCGAGAAAATGCAGTTCAATTCTGCGTACAGCTAACTCCCACATAAAGCACCAAAACCTTTCCAATCTAATTTTTTGTTGCAGGCTTTTTTTTTCTTCATTTGAAGAATTGTTGGGCCTGAATAATGTGGGTTTATTTATCTGTCTGATACCAAATGAAAGTACTGTTATGAATTTGATTAAAGAACCATCTCAAAGTAAACAGGAGGATCACACATTTAAAGATGTTCCCACACATCAGATGCTAATAAGGTCACCCAGGAGAACATTGCTGTTTGGGGCCTCTACTTATCCCCAGGGTGCATTTTCTTACTAGGGAAGGGACCTTCTATGCAGTCTTAAACTAGAGCTTGTTTTGAAATAGCTCTTTCAGCTAGTGATATCCTAAACTGCTTCTTTGTTTTAATCCTGGTAGACTCTGAGAAATGAACTGCATAAATTTCAAAAGTGAGATTTTAAAATATATTTCATAGAATCACTAGGTTGGAAAAGACCTCTTGGATCATCGAGTCCAACCATCCCTATCTGCCACTAACCCATGTCCCTGAGCACCTCCTTTACCCATCTTTTAAACACCTCCAAGGATGGTGACTCAACCACCTCCCTGGGCAGCTTGTTCCAATGCCTGATTACCCTTTCTGTGAAAAATTTCTTTCTGATATGTAGTCTGAACCTCCCCTGGTATAGTTTAAGGCCATTCCCGCTTGTCCTAGCACCTGTCACTTGGGAGAAGAGACCAGCACCCTCCTCTACGCAACCTCCTTTCAGGTGGTTGTAGAGAGCAATAAGGTCACCCCTCAGCCTCCTCTTCTCAAGGCTAAACAACCCCAGCTCCCTCAGCCACTTCACCAGCTTCGTTGCTCTTCTCTGGACTCGCTCCAGAGCCTTAACATCCTTCTTGTAGTGAGGGGCCCAGAACTGAACGCAGTATTCAAGGAGTGGTCTCACCAGTGCTGAGTATGGAGGGAGAGTAACCCCCCTGGACCTGCTGATCACGCCGTTTCTGTTACAAGCCAAGATGCCACTGGCCTTCTTGGCCACCTGGGCACACTGTTGGCTCATGTTCAGTCAGCTGTCAACCAACACCCCCAGGTCCCTCTCCTGGCAGCTCTCCAGACAGACTTCTCTCAGTCTGTAGCTCTGCATAGGGTTGTTGTGCCCCAAGTGCAGGACCTGGCATTTGGCCTTGTTAAACCTCATGCCATTTGGCTCAGCCCAGTGGTCCAGCCTGTTCAGATCCCTTTGCAGAGCCTCCCTACCTTCCAGCAGATTGGCATTTCCACCCAGCTTAGTGTCATCTGCAGACTTGCTAAGGGAGCACTCAATGCCTTCATCCAGGTCATTGATGAAGACATTGAACAGGGCTGGACCCAGCACTGAGCCCTGGGGAACCCCACTTGTCACTGGCCTCCAGCTGGATTTAACTCCATTTACCACCACTCTCTGGGCCTGGTCATTCAACCAGTTTTCTACTCAGGACATCCAGCCTTCTTTCCAGTGGAACTTCCCCAGCCAGCCAGGACTGCTGGGAGATGATGGAAAGGGTTTGGCCAGCACATCTGCCAGCTCCCTCAATACACTTCGGTGGATCCCATCTGTCCCCATAGACTTGTGAATGTCTAATTGGCCAAGCAAATCTCTAACCACCTCCTGTTGAATCATAGGAGCTTTGTTATGCTTCTCTAACTCATGAAGATGTACACACAGGGAACAACTTTATTTACTATTAAAGACTGAGGCAAAGAAGGCATTAAGTACCTCAGGGTACTTTGTAATGGGATTGCAATTTGACTTTCATATCAAACTGTAGTGGCAGGTCTCATCTGGTAGAAGACCCTGCAACTCCTAGAACTGCAAATACTCGTAATGGAGTGGCAGACCAGAAATCAAGTTTGTGTGGAACACATCAAACATCTCAAAGAAGTGAATAAGGTATCTTGGCCCAAATCTAGACCAAAGTGTGTTTACACACCAAAGCATGTAAACTTGATGTATGTTTGCTGCCTTCATCTTCAAGTGCTGCTAGCTACTGGCAAAGTGAAAAATGGCTTAGAGAGCAAAGTTTTATGGTACACTGTCAAGACTGTATTCTTTCTTCTTAAACAAGTTCTAGACAGAAATCTCTTGATTGAACTTCAGTGTTAACCAAGCATTGGTATGTTGGATCTCACCCAGTATATTGTTCCTGACAGTGCTCAGGAACTGGCCAGTCAACAGATATGGGGTAGCGTGACGAAAGGGGGATTTTCTTAATCCTTGGGAATTTCCCTTAAAGGGGAATATCTTAATCCTTGATATTTAATCATTGCTTGTGTCAGGAATTATAAATATTTGTCTTCTGTTGCTTAGAAAAAAGCGAAGTTCATTAAGGATTATATTATTTCTTTTTAAAACAAGTAAGTTTCTAATGGGAACAAGCAGGAATTCATTAACAATCTAATGAATTTTTTTTTTAGTCCTTTTAGGTCCCAATTATATTATGCTGCAGACAGGTCCACAGAGTAAACTATGCTTTCAGATTAAAAAGGTAGATCAGAATTTTTCTTAACATCTTGTAAATTTGCCTGTCAGTTTTAAACTCCCTGATTAACTTTTCTTCCATATTTCATGAATTATTTTGTCTTCTGACTGCAACACGTTATTTGTCTTATACTATGAGAAAAAAAAATGACTGTTTCATTTCCCTTTTTACTATTTATATTTTTTATACAGCTATCCTGCATTCATCTTTTTTCTTCTAATTTGTCTCCTTTCCAAACAAAAATTGATCTCTCTTCATACAGCTGTGATCCTGAAACTCCTGGTGGTTTGTGTTGACAGAGTCTCAACCCCTTTCTGTGGCAACTCTTTTTGCAGCCCTGTGGCTAGCACTGCCCGTAGCATCCCTGCTGGCAGATTTACAGTTATTTCATTTTGTTTGCTTAGGTGGAGAGAGGTGCACACCCCCTTGAATTTCAGGCTGTAGTGTTGACATTGCCAGTGTCGTCAGAAGTGGTACGAGCTGCAGTTCAAACAGGTGGTACCGTCAAGCTGCTGTCACAGGGGATGAAATCATACCTTCGTCCTGTCTCCGTGATAAATTTGTCTAAGTCTCTACAACTCAAGCTGACTTTGATCCCATATAATCAAAAGCCTTAAAATAGAAAGTGGAAGGGAACACAGAGGAGCTTTAATTATTTACTGACTAGGTTGAATCCATACCTTTTGTAAAGAGACTTTTTTAGTTGTTTTTTGGTCTATTCAGTTTTCATTAAGCCAAATTTAAATCTTTGTGCTCAGCATTGATTCAGGTTCTGGGGCTGATTAAAGAGGCTTTTGAAGGAAGCTGAGTTTTTAATTCTTGTTGTTTGTTGTTGTTATTGTTGTTTTTCCCAGTTACTAAATGGAATAAAAATGTTTCCTATATAATATTTGTAGTTGCAGTAGTGCTAGGAGGTCCCAGCTCAAAGTTTTAGTTGTTTTAAGCACCTTGTGACATGACACTCATCATAAAGCTACTGAAGGCTAGGTAAGCAAAACATGTAAAAAGGTGGGATGGAGGAAGTAGATTTGTGAATTCCCAAATTCACAAACCAAATCTGTGACAGAGCTGAGACCTGATCAGGTCTCCTGCCTTTGCTGGTGTGTTTAACTGGGAGCCCATGCTCCCCCTGACATATTCACTGCTTGGGTAACACCTGAGCAGCACAAGCATGCTGTGGTGGTCTCCATGACACAAGTACCTGCTTGAATTTCAGAGTGGTTACAAAAGCAGTCCCGTTGTCCTAAACATTTTGATAATGTGTTTTGGCCTTCCTCTGGAAACAGTAGCAATGTTATCTTCTTGATTGCGCAGGAAGAGTTACAGGGTGGGTACAACTCCATTGTGAGCAGGTTGTGCAGAAGGGGAGGCTGAGTGCCATCCCAAACACTTCCCCTTCTCTGGAGGCTGTTTGCTGCCTCCAGAGGGCAGGAGCTCCAGGAAGGGGAGAGAGGGTGGGGAGGCAGAGTTTTGGTGCACCACTTCTTTGCATCATTACACTTACAACCAGAAACAACCTCGCAGTTATCTCTGTAGTCTTAAACAAAAAGCTTGCTTGATTTATTTTGGAAACTAGTGACTTCATAGTGTGTGGATGTAAAATCTGCATACTTGAGTTGAGGCTTGAAGAACCCCAGTGCTTATCAATATCAGTACATCCACAGCTCCTTCACTAAAATAGACAGTAATATGTAAGATGGTGATGGTTCAGAGAAATGTCCTTGCTTTATCCTCACCCTCTCACTGCCGGTGGATACGTTAGCAGACTACTGTACATAGGGGAAAACGTGCCTTTAATAGTTCTGTCTTGGCTGCTGTTAATTTGATTTCCCTCTGGTAGTCAGTGTTCAGTCACAAAGTCCTGGTGCAAGACTTTGTGTAGCAAGAAGTACTAATAATTTATGCTGTAATGTCTGAGGTTCTTAGATAAAGCGTATGCTACTCTGAACAAAGAAAAAAGATCTTTTATTTGGGCATAAATACAATGAATGCAGAGAGGTGAGAAGAAGTAGTGTAATGAGGAGCATGTTTATTCAAAGCAGCTCTGTGGTATCTGACAGCGAGTAGGTTATGTCCAGGTCTGTGCTCAGTCTCTGTGCCATACACATTGTGTATTTGCAGGCTGTTTGTCATGCTTAACAGGACAGCATTAAGATAGTTTGTAATTATTATTGGATTACTACAGAAACAATATTTTTTAAATATCTCAGCTCTCCTGTGGAAGCTGTTATTTTAGTTTATATTTTCATCTCCATTCCATCTTCCTCCATGTAAACTGGGCAAGATACATTGTGTCAGTCCAGAGGCCAAACTCCATTTGTTAGCATTTATGCAAATCTACAGTATTGCTTTTGGAAAGAAAGGACTGGATTCTGCCCCAGAGTGTCATAGAATGATAGAAATTTGAGCCAGAAATTGGTGTCAGATCCCTTTCCTTTGTTGAAGCCACTCATTTATGGGTGGGATTTTTCAGCAGAACTCAGTGCTGCTGTAACCCTCATTCTAGTGCTACTGTAATATTGCATGGCTTGTATAGCTTTGCAAAAAAACTAAAACTGAAGAATTTGGAGCAGAATTAGGTCATGACCAAGTGCATTTGAAAATGTCGTGCTAATAATTCACAATTTTAAAATTACAGAATGAGTTTCTTCCAAGTTTGCTCTGTTCTATAGATCCCATTGATATTTAAATGTAATTTGGTTTATCATCTTGTTATATCATAAAGTCCAGTTTCCAGTATTTTCATTAGCTGATAGGTGTTATAAAAGGAAATAATACTTGGGGCAGAAGGAAAAAGGGAATGCAGTTACTCTGTTAACATTGCCTTTCTTGAATTCACTGATTATTTTTTTTATTCTCATATTGGTATTAGGAAGATGGTTTTTGTTTTGTTTCTAGTAAAAGTTGTGTAAAGTTTCTGAAATTTTCCAGAAGGTTTAAAATGAATGTATGACTAGTCTTACAAAGACCTAACCTTACGTTTTAGCATTTCATACTTTCATCACACCCTTTATTATGGAAGTTCATTACTTTTCCTGAAGGTGCTCATTCTTTTTATCATTCCTCCCTATTCTGATGAGTGTGCATCTTCTCAGGGAAAAGTGCTCGAGAGGGATTTCTTTGAGATGTTTTCTAGTCTAGTTTGGATTTCCATAAATCAGTGCTAACAAGAAAGTGTAGAGTAACTGAAAATATTGCTCTGAAGATTGCAAAAAGCTCATTGTAATATTTGAACATTTGGAAGTACGAATTTTTCTTGGGGTACAAGTTTTTACTATGTTCAAAGAAAGGCTTTCATGGCAGCTACAAATATCTTTTACAGGTGGTACCCAGTGCTACCAATTTCTCAACCCTCAGAAACAGCATACACGGTGGGATCATTGACTGGAGTTGTGTTCAGGTGGTTGTGGGTTAAAAAAAACATTCTCTCAGACAACCAGACTGGTAATTCCCATGTGATTCATTATTTCTGTTTCCATAAGCCATTTTCCCATTTCCTCTTTTTTTTGCCTATGCCTCACATTGTTTAAATGTGGCGTGTTACTCAGGTGGACTTGCAGGTAGGGTGCTTCCCCCTGGTGCTGTGATTTCCCCCACCTGCAGCTTATCCTGACACTCATCCATTGTGTAAGATGAGATCATTATCTAAATAGATGTTATAAAACAAGACTGGTATGCCCAAGGAGAAGCATTATTTTCTTGTGCCTTTCTGGAAGCATACAGATAACCCTGACAGGTACAAATCAAAAGAGAGAGATTTGATATGTTAAGCACACAAAGGTCCACGTTGTGCCATCTCCCGAGTGTAGCGGTGGTTTCTTTCTCATCAGGTATGATTTTATCCCTTTCCTAAGCCTGTCTGTGCCTGTGCTACCTGCAGATTGCTTGCTGAAAACTGCCATCCCTTATCCCAGTTTATCGCACTGACTCGTGGGATTTCTCCACAGGATGGGTACAGCAGAGGGAGCAGTAGGACAAGCTTCTCCCTGGCTGTCTCACCCTGTGTCCTCTCACCCCAGCCCAGGCCTTTCGGCAGATCTAAGCACCCCTTCTGGTCTCTACCTGTACTCCCCACCAACACCAAGATCCCCCAGACCTGAGGAGTCTGCGTGCTGTGCCTTTGGGCTAAGACAGAGAGCAAAGGAGAGGGCTGTGTGGCAGAGATGCCTCCCTAGCCCCTGCAGAGCACTGATGCATTTCAGAGAGCAAGTCAGATGCTGCTTGCTTTTACATAACTGGGCTGATGAGATTCGTTTTATTGGCCTACATATTAATGCTCCAGCTCTCATTAGGAGTTTCTGAGACTTCCAGACCTCCTCCTGTGTTCTTGCTATGTATTTTTTGAAAGAAAGAAAGAAAGAAAGAAAGAAAGAAAGAAAGAAAGAAAGANGGAAGGAAGGAGGGAAGGAAGGAGGGAAGGAAGGAGGGAAGGAAGGAGGGAAGGAAGGAGGGAAGGAAGGAGGGAAGGAAGGAAGGAAGGAAGGAAGGAAGGAAGGAAGGAAGGAAGGAAGGAAGGAAGGAAGGAAGGAAGGAAGGAAGGAAGGAAGGAGAAGGAAAGGAGAAGGAAGGAGGGAAGGAAGTAATTCCCCTTTTTCCCCATGTTTTTCTTTCATCTGGAGAGTGGAATAAAGTGAGTTTCATTTTAGAGCAGGAGGGTTTTTCAGTGGTATGTGGGATGAATGAAAGGGGATTGGTTTTACCTTTGGCTCAACTGAACAGAGAATCTGTTTCATAGATTATCATCTTCCAGTTCTGAAAAACGTGTGCATGCCACTCCATCCACATTCATGTCTGCCGTCATGCACACTTTAGGCACTGGCCAAATTTCCACGAAAGGCCTGTGGTTGTCTGTCCAGGCAAATATAAGTACATAACCTTTGAGGCATTTTTATGGATTAACTTACCAGAAAACTTTTCCAGTGCAGAATGCAGCATTATAATGGAATCAAGGTGCTGGAGTGAGACAGGATAACAGAACCATTTCTGTAACAAAAATACTCAAATAATTTCATCATTTCAGGAATGAGGACATTAGTTTCAGGAGAAAGTTGTGGCAGGACAGATTTTGGTCTTTACTTTCACAAATGTTCCAGTTATTCTTTTCAGGAAGGGGTGCAATGAGCTCTTTCAGTTAGCAGCCTTCACTACCTTTTGTATACTCAGTAAAGTAGACATGAAGCCTTCAAAGCAGTAGAATGTTCTTACCATTGAAGGGACAAAGGGGATATTGTGCTGAAGCAAAGGCTGTGTCGAGATTCTTCATAGTTGGCATGTGGGATGCTTATGTCGTTTTCTTCCTAAGTTTGGCTTTCTAAGGGAACACAGTCATGCTATGTTTGTTTGTCTCAGACTTCTGTCCCCAGCCAGCAGTTCTGAACTCATTAGATACCTATCACTGAATGTAACACAAGGGAAGAAATCTCAGCTAAACTTAATCTCCTTGCCTCTCAGAAAGTGAGAGTCAAGATAGCAGCACGCCATTATGGACAAGACATGCAAAATTCCCCTTTTGAAATAGTTCCCATGCATGCTGGTTGAGCACTTACAGCTCAGAACTAGCTGCATGACCTGCTTTCTGCCTTTTCCGCAGGCAGGGAGAAAGTACAAAAGGGTGCATGGAAAGGAGCAGGAATGCTTGATCAGGACAATGGTGGAGGGCCGGAAAATAGAAAGGATTATTGGGGTGATGGTGGTGCAGGTTGGTTGCATGGTACATTAGAGGAAGTTGAACTGTGCAGGTGGGCAACACTCATGTCCCGAGGGGTAGGGAAGGTCGTGAGGGTTTAGAGCAAACAGTGATTACTGTCGTTGGCAGCGGTATATATCAAAGGATCATAAATCCTTAGGAAATAAATCTTCATTACGTGCACTGCTTACCATGCAACTTTAATGAACTATAGCTGTTGCTTCAGACTGTTTGAGTTCAGCATTTTTATGTAGAGGACCAAGAATGGATTATAAAGCCTCTTTATTTATCTGTGAACACCATCAGACCAGGAAAGACTTCTGCATGGTTCAGCACTGTGTGGGGTTAGGTTTACCTCTCTTTTATTTTATTTTAGAAAAATATTTTTCCTTTCAGTGTAGTAAAATTGAAACGTTTGCCTACAAAACCTAATTTTCATTAAATTCTCTTTGTTTTATTATATCTCAGAGAACTTCATTTTGCTAATCAATTTGAACATCATAAAGAGTATTTTTTTCCTGTATCTAATGTTTTGATTAAAGATAAATGGAAACAGAATTGTTCTAGCTCTCCTCTTTAGGTATTTTTCAAGTAAACTTCACAATGTATCTAGTAAGTAATGGTTTGATTTTGCAAAGAGCAAGGCAAGCACACAGAGTTTTTCATAAGTCACTTAATTCTTCATAATTAATGTTCATATCTTCTTCTTGTGTACAAGAATAAAGCCCCAAAGCCTTTATATCCTAGCTCTTGTAGATATGACATGCTTATATATAATGGTAAACACTGGTTTTAACCATGGGTTTGCCAAAAAAACCTCTACCAAATTACAAGTACAAGAAGCAGGAAAAAGGAAAGAAATGTTCAAAAGTAAATAATGGATTTTTTTTCTTTATTCAGTAAAATGGATTGACTGAAAATATGACTTGTTCCTGAAGCTAATATGTATGACCATGGACAATCTCCCTTTTCCCCACATAGCTCCCTCAGAAACATGGTATTCAAGAACAGAAAAGCCAGTACAGAAAATCCTCTGTTGCAGCAATACTGCTAGCCGAGTATGTACCGAGTGCATTCCCCATTTACTTTATTAAGGCTTACTGAGGATTCAGGCAATTTGAATATGTTTTGCAAATAGTGGAGCTCACCCATCTGAACATTTTTGGTGACTGAGCTTCCTCCCGTTATCCAGTGAACCTCCTGGAAATGGGAGGAGTATTATACTTAGGGCTGTCAGACTCCAGACTGAGACCAGGGCAGTGTTCTGCCACCAGCTTCAATAGCTGTTCCCCATCTCTTCCAGTAAAAAAGTGATAGGCAGAAGAGAAGTAACCCATGGGTCAGTGCTTGGCCAAACTCTGTCTGTTAGACTATGTTGGGGAGGGGTCTTAATGTAATCACATAGCTGAATAGCCAAGGCTGCAGGTAGTCTTGGGGTCTGAGGGATGTGGAGATTTAAGTAATAATGAATAAAATCAATGTGCTGGATCCACTGTGACAGGCAGGAACTGCATTCCTGTCAATGCAATGACAGTCCCCTACTCAAAGCTCTTACTCTCCAACAAACCTGTGCTGAAATCGTTGGCAGAGGTTAATGAGATAATTCTGAAAAGCAAGAATACTCTGGGTAAGAACTATGAGGGTTGAGCCTGTAGGGCAGAAGATGTTGCTTGTCCCAGTAAGCCCAAATGTTAGGGCTGCCAAGACAAATGAATGCAAGACACTGCCAGACAAGGGAAGACAAAGAGCAAGTCCTGTGTACATTGAAAATAGCTAAACGTGAAGGGACGTGCCCCTTAGGCATTTGGCTAAATTGGGAATGGGTAGGAAGTCACATGGTTCCAAACATGTTACCTATTTAACTTGTTGCTGGTACCAGATTACTCTCACTGCCTTGCTGCTCCCTTCTCTGCTTCCACTTCATCTCCAGCTCCTGCTCCTCCATAACAACTGGCTATTGGTGTATATTCATATATCTCAAGTCTAATACCACAGTGGTCCCTGATCTGTTACATTTGGTGATGGTTTTAAGTGACAGACCCTGCTGAGAGACATAGCTGTGGTAAATCTCTCCCAGCTCTACACCTTGCACTGCACATTAGTCACTGGTATTGCACATCTCTTCATCTGATGAAACTGAACACCTGCCTTCTCCTTTGGCTTATGTGATACAGTTTTTGGACATATGATCTCTGACTGTCCCATTCATGGGATTGGGATCATGCTGTCCATATTGACACGTAAGGTTTCCGTGTCATTTCCAGCACCCTGTTTTCCAAAGCTCCACCCCCCACATGCTCTTAAGTTTATAAATAACCTCTTAAGAGACATGGGAAGCAAACACTTCAAGTGTTCTTTTAGAGGATCAAAAACCCAATCTCTTTTTTTCCTGTATCTAGTAAGGGAAATACACAAGTTTAGATAAAAGTGTTGAAGTGCTTTTATGGATTTCCCTGCCTTTGTTTTCCCCTGCGTGAGAGGTACATTGAAGTCCTAGAAACAGCTCAGTCTTAATCCTTCCTGTTCATGACTTCACTTCCGAATCACAATGTTTATCTATCACACCTTCATCCACAGGGAGCTTCTTTCTTCCTTCCTTGTTGCCCTAATTAAAGAAGCCCTCTGCCACAAAGCTGAACTTCTCTTTGTTCTTCCTCTTTTGTCTTTCTGAGCATCTAAAACACTATGTTTTTTAAGATCTAATTTTAACTCTTAGTCTCTGCTTCTAGTGATTAACTGCCCTTCAAGTCTGACATCTTTACAAACACTTTAAAAAAATATTTGAGGTATGACGTTATTATTGCATTGCACAAAGTTGCTCTGTTATAATCGGAGACACTATTGCCCAATGACTTTCTCCACTTAGAGAGGTTGGTAAGCTGGCGGTGTTAGAGGTGGCTCTATCAGAAATCAGGGCCAGGCAGGCTTCCTGCAGTTCACTGCAGCTCCGAAAGCAGAGTAATAAGACACTTTCCCTGAACTGATGCATCAGCAATCAAGGGTTTTAGGACCTGAGGCAAAGAAGTGAAGTGGCTTCCTCCCTGTCTGGCAGGAAGCCCATGGCATGTTTTTTTTTTGCTGGAGATTTTAAAGCACTCTGGAAAGTAGGCATTAAACACACTGAGATCTGGCTTTGCTAACAGAAACAAGGGTTAGTGATTCAAAATAAATCCTTTGACTTTTCAGGAGATGTCAGCTAGTTTATTCTTTAGCATTTATAAGTCCCTGGCAACTTTTCCAGGTCCATGAACCTGAGCCGGCTTCAGGTTAAGAGGATTTCTTGCTTTTCTGCCTGTGGGACTGACCATGAAAATGGCTGTTTTTATCAAAGTTTAAATCTATATGTTATATATAATGTTACCAAACACTTATTTATATGTATGATATCAAGCAGCATCATGAAAAGTTGCCGGCAGGAGACGCAGCGCAGGCTTACTTCATGCGCACTAAGATGCAGTCCTTTGGATTATTCTTTTACCCCCCCTTTAGGCCTTTCCAAGTTTGAGCTATTTGCTTCATTAGGTTGAAGTAAACGTGTGATTACTTTCACTACCAAATCAGTCCAGCCTCTCAACAGCAGCATTCTTAAAAGTGCAATTCCTTATCAAGTAGGGTATTGGCAATGCATTTATAAAATGTGGTTTTAGCTAAGTGATTCTGGGCACAGTTTGACCTTGTCTCCTCTCCTTTCCCCCAGCCCTGACCTGTGGTCTCTGTTTGCTCAGCTGCATCTCTGGGTACAAACCTCTCGTGGCAGACAAAGGCCAAGGCTGTAGACTAGAGACATTTGCTGTGTTATTCTGTTTGAATAGGTATGACTGTCAATTGATATTTACCAGTTTCAGCTGAAAGTATTCAATACTGCATATGTTTTACATAGAGTCTTGTGGCTTATTCCATTACCATCCATGCTTGAGATAAGGCAGTATTGACGGCAACAAGTTTCAACTGATTGTGCATTTACAGATTCAAAACACGATACTTCAAAAGGCTGATGCTAAAAGGCAGGGACTGTGTCAACACTACAGACTCCTGAAGTCCCTGATAGGGGAAACTAGTTAACAAAGGCAAGTGTAGGGTTCTGCACCTCAAGAGGAGCAGTCACCCACACCAATACGGGTTAGGCGTTGACTGGCTGGAAACCAGTTCTGCAGAGTAAGACCTCAGAGTCCTAGTGAACAACAAGCTAACCACAAGTCAGCAATGTGTCCTTGAGGCCAAGAAGGCCAGTAGTATCCTGGAGTGCATCAAGAAGTGTGTGACCAGCAGGTCAAGGCAGGTTATCCTTTCCTTCTGCTTTGCGCTAGTGAGGTCCCATCTAGAGTACTGTGGTTCCCCAGTTCAAGAAAGACAAGGGACTACTGGAGAGAGTCCAATGGAGGGCCACAAAGATTATTAGGAGGCTGGAAAGGCAGAGTGAGCCCAGTCTCTTTAGGCTGGAGAAGAAGACGACTGAGAGGGGACCTTTTTAATGCTTATAAATATCTAAAGGGTGGATGTTGTGAGGATGGGACCAGACTCTTTTCAGTGGTGCCCAGCGACAGAACAAGGAGCAATGGGCACAAATTGGAGCACAGGTGGTTCCACCTAAACAGGAAGAAAAATTGATTCTGATAGGGCATTGGAATAGGCTGCCCAGGGAGTTTGTGGAGTCTCCTTTGGAGGTATTCAAAACCCTCCTGGACATGTTCCTGTGCAACCTGCTGTAGGTGAACCTACTTTAGGAGGGGAATGGGACTGGATGATCACGTCTTCCAATCCCTGCCACTCTGTGACTCTCTGATATTGACTACAGGTTGTGTGGAAGGACTCAGTCACCTCGAATGCTGCCATTGACCAGTAGTTTAGTTAGTTCAGTCTGATTTATGAGCAAAATTGCAATATATCGTTGTAAGGAGTCACAAGTTTACCAAGAGTGGAAGTATGAAGGGCTTGTGTGTAAGATCTGGTAAAATCTTTTTTTTGTTTGGGGTTTTTTTTTCGTTTTATTTGTATGGGGATATACCCCATTCCTCAGTAGAGCTCCCTGCTCAGGCAGGAGTGCTGTAACCAACCAAAGATGAGTCTCTGGAGAAGCTTCATATTGCAGAGGGTGAAACACTTCCCTCCAAACCCAACCCTTCAAGCTGGCTGCATTTGGGAGTCCCTTACAGAAGGGGCATCCTTGTGATCCTGCTTCAGACCTTGATTCAGTCAGTGACTCCAAGATTAAAACCCAAAGACTTTGCCTAATTAATTAATTGATTGATGAGAAGCTGATTGATGAGAAGCTTGATGTGAACCAGCATGCATGCTCACAGCCCAGAAGGCCAACTGTACCCTGGGCTGCATCGAAGAAAGCATGGCCAGCAGGTTGAGGAAGGGCATTCTGCCCTGCTACTCAGCTCTCATGAGACTCCACTTGGAGTATTATGTCCAGTTCTCGAGTTCCCAACATATGAAGGATATGGAACTGTTGGAATGGGTCCAGAGGAAGGCTACAAATATGATCAGGACTGGAGCACCTCCTACACAAGGACAGGCTGAGAGGGTTGGCATTGTTCAGCCTGGAAAAGAGAAGGCTTCAGGAAGACCTTGTAGCAGCCTTCCAGTACTTAAGGGGGCTACGAGAAAGCTGGAGATGGACTATTCAGAAAGGCTTGTGGTGACAGGACAAGGGGAAATGGGTATAAACTGGAAAGGGGCAGGTTTAGACTAGACATTAGGAAGAATTTCTTCACCATGAGGGTGGTGAAGCACTGGCACAGGTTGCCCAGGGAAGCTGTGGATGCCCCATCCCTGGAAGGGTTCAAGGCCAGATTTGATGAGGCTTTGAGCAATCTGATCTAGTGGGAGGTGCTGCTGCCCATGGCAGGGGGGTTGGAACCAGATGATCTTTAAGGTCTCTTCCACCCCAAACCATTCTGTGATTCTATTAACTGGGCACAAGCAATAATACCAAGTGCCTGTGCGCTGAACATAAGCAAGCTGTGCCCTGGCAGTATTTCCAAGGCACTGGTCTGAGCAGGGGGCTCCCAGGAAGGTGGGGAGCAGGCACTGGTGTCCAGTGATGGGCACAGCTCCAGTAGTGCCGTGGATTGGAGCTGACAGCACCCCCCCGACTGCAGGCTCGAAGGCAGTGAAATCCTGCCTGCCAAACCCTCCTGTGTGTGTGTATGTGTGTGTGTGGCAGTGAGGAGATGGGGATGATGTGAGTGGAATGGCAGGCTTGGGAGGGAGGAAGGGATGAGGGGGGAGGGAGAGAGGAGGGGAGGGGGCCCCGGTGCCTGCCATTGGTAAAGCTCCGGGAAGGCATCTGCCAGCAGGACTTCAGAGGAATGTGAAACCGAATCATTTACAAGTTAAAGATAGACACAGAATACACAGCATCTGAGCCAGAGTTTAAATTCATCCCTGTCCGCCTGGCTTCCCGCAAAGCTCTGCTTGTCAGCTCGCCTCTTTTTCCTCTAACACTTTTTAATATTCCTTTAAAAATAACACCATTCTGGATTCTTTGGATTTACTAAAGTGGCAGAGGAGAACATGGTGCAGACCATAGGGTAAGTAGGAAACTTGCCTTTGCATACATTTGCTAGGGTAGCTCCTCTGGGCTTTGCTTCAGCTTTCAGAGCACTTGGCAGTTCCTGTAGGATGAGGTAGATATTCACAGAGTGCTTTCCTTACGGAATTGATTTCTCCTGTTTTCCCTGTACGGATTTTTTTAACTTTATTGCGCAGCAAAGCATTAACCCATGAGGTTACTTGTTTTGGCATACCTAGGGAATCTTGAGCTTTTATAATCTTACTGTTGCAGTGTTGAATGTTGTTTGCCTGTTCAGCTGAATTTCATTATATACCTTTGTTCTTCATTACTGGCATATTCCAAAGTTGAAAAGTGAATTGCTTCCCAGATTAGAGAGGATGTAATCAATGTTTTTGCATGCTTCTTTGGCCATGGTTTCACTTATCTGCCATTTCCTCATGTGTGAATTTGATCACAACATGGGGTTAATTAAATTTAACCTTTCTATTTGTTTGTTCCCAAATAAGGCTTTTACATTTTGCATCTGGTTTTGAGTTTTTCTTAACCTTTTGATCCTTTTGTTTTCCCTGGACAAAGTCCTTCTAGCAATAATTAAAAAACATGTACATTCCCCTGATAGTCCTCACTTTTAAATAGTGAGTTTGTGAGTAAAAAGAAGATTCAGGCTGTCATGTTCTTTGTGCGATTTATCAGAAGTAATTTCGGTATCTAGGAGATAAATCACCACTGATCAATGGTATTTCCAGACTCTTTTTCAAATATTTCTGGTGAAGTTGTGATCTTTCTTTGACCAAGAAGGGTTTTGAAATATCGTAAAATTAGTGTAAAGTTAATGTTATATATTTTACATAGCAAGAACTTGTATTCTGAGAGTTTTGCCTGAATCTGTGCTTTGAGTGAGAATCGCCTACATGACAGCATCATTTTTATCATTTATTCTGGGCAAATGTATTTTACACTCGTAGTAGAGGAACTCCTAACTTTGGATTTGGTGACAGTTCACCCAAACATACTCAGAATTCCTGACATGTTAGTACTGCCCATAATAACCGCGGGAAGTAGGTGCTGTCTGTGGATAACTGAAACGCCTAACATTTTTGGTCATAGATATCAGTGCTGAGGAGATTCACATAATGTCAGTCTGTACCTTGAAAAATATGTGGAACTGGGTGAACTAAAATAGAAATGGTTCCTCTGTTTGAAGGAAAGGTGATCCATCTAGCATGTTTTGTTATCTTTCTTTCATTCGATAGAGTTCACCCCTATTGCTCAACTTGCCTGAATTTTGCGAAACATCTTGGGTATATTTGGGTGAGCAAATCTGGTATGAAGTGTTTTCCACATGATTAAATGTAGGGATGGAAAAAAAATATAAAAACTTTAAGATAAATCTGGAGAAAAACAACTGCAAGGGTAAAAATTACTTTCAAGCCAGTTCTCTTATTGTTTGCACTTGTTAGGTGGTTTTTTAACGAGCTCAGAGTAACTTCAGTCCCATATGCTAAATTTCCAGGGCAACAGTTACTTACATTTAATGTATCGCTGAAATATTTGTTTTGTTATTGAAGTGGAAGAACTTTGAGACAAAATGTGTCAAGATAAATACAAAACTTGCAGCTGGGCTTAGCAGAGCTGTGGTTTGTTTCTGGCTCAGGATCTTGTGCAGTTTTGGGCAAGTCGTGTGAATTCTCACTGTCCCTACAAACCTGAAGGAGGTGGAAATACATTTATTACTTTTCCATGCCAAGTGTCTAGATAGCAATTCCTCAGGCTAGGCATGGTCTCTTGATAAGGCTTGTCACAATAGGCTTCTGTTCTCAGATGATGCACACCCTCCCCAGAGCTGTTGCAAAAGGTGGGAGGGAGTCCACAGATTTGGAAGCAGAGGTTCACTACACCATTTCTAAGCTTCCTAAACTGATAAAGAAAAATAGACTGACATTCAGAGGTGAGCGGAAAATAGAATTAATGTTCCATGGGAAATTCCTGAGTCAGTTGAAAATTAAATTGCATTTCCCTACCGCAAAGCATTCCTTTTCAGAAGCTGTAGTTCAGGAGCGTGGTGTTCTCATTTCATTATCTGAGACCCTTCTCCCATAATTAAATGTCCAAGAGGCACAAGAGAGCTTCCTCAAAAGGAAATTATATTTTGGGAAGTGAAGCTGCCTGAAAAACCTTGTTCCTGGAAGCAAGTGGACATCTAACCCAGGAACAGGGAGTTCCCAGGGTAAGAAATTACAGTATGGTGTTGGATTGACTTAAAAAAATTGTATTCTGGTGTATCAAATCCATCTGAAATGGCATCTTCCAATTGTAGCAGTAAATGGAAAATCATCGATAAATGGATATTTTCCCATAGAAAATGTTGTTCTTTTGACATAGTTTAAATATTATAATAATGCTGGCATATTTCCTGAAACAGAAAATCCTTGACCAGCTGTTAGGGTGAATTTTGCAGGGTTAGGGTGAATGTGGTACTGCATGTCTTCAATCATGATGGTGCCTCGCAGCACCACAGTACCACTGAAGGTTTTGGGTAAAGGTGTAGCTTTATGTGACAGGTGGTAGGAGCTGGGACCTGTCTCTCTCCTCTCCCTCCTTTTCTTCCTGTCTCCTTCTTCCCTGCTAGGTCTTCTCAGGTGACTAGGATTTGTTGGAAAGGAGGGAGGGGAGAAGGAGAGAGACCAAGACATCTTTTTATTAAAGGCTTTTGTAACAAGTTATTGCTGGAGGTGATAACACTTTCTTCTCCTTGATCTTCTGGACTTCTTGCCTAACTGCAGCCTTCCCCCCCCCCCTCTTTCCCAGGACCCCCACTAACCTCACACAGGGAAAGATGGAGAATTGATACTGGGACTGAGGGGATGGGGGGCTGAGAGGGCACCTGCCCCCAGCCTCCACCTCTTGCTTCTACAGAGTAAGGAGAGATTATGGAGAACTTGGTTTCAGGGAGATCAAGCAGGGGACTGAACGTTGATGAAGGGAGCACAGGCCCAGAGCTGAAGCATTGGTGCCTCCTGATTTTGGGCAGTGTGTGAGTGGCTGACTGAGGTGCTACTTTGATGCTTGAATGGTGTTTATCACTAGTTTGTGCCATGCTTTCCTGCTCTGAGGAGCTGACTGTTCAGTGTCACTTAGGGACAAGCCCTGCTTCATCATGGCTAGTAACACGCCTGCTGCTGAAGCAGGCAGGTCACAGTCCTTCCCTTTCTGTTACCATTAAGTTGTAAGTGATTTTGTCATGAGAGTTCTGAAAAATCATGCTTTCCAAAGTGTAAATGCACTTGCAACATTTTTTCCTCTAATAAATCCTCTGCTTCTTTCTTTGTAAACTTGGCTAAAACCAGTGGCAGGGATATACACATTGTGTGTTAAAATCCTTCCTTACTAGACTTTACAGTTCTTGTGTAGGGTTCCCGTTTTCTTTCTTTCTTTCTGTCATGATAGTTTTTCCCTTTTGTAAGTATTTGTTTCTAGCTGAATCTTCAAGCTTTTTGCAGTGATCATTCTGCCAAAAACAAGAAAATAGGAGTATCGTCAGGAACCAGTTAGTAAAGACTTCAAGAACTGTTTCCCCAAGGTTCCCTGACAATGTGCTGGCAATTTTCTAAGCTCAAAAGTGCCTGGAAGCAGCTCATGGTGGTACAATTTTATCTGGATCCTAATGAATCTGCTCCCAGCGACAGCAGCTAATGTGTTTTGGGAGGGTATGACAGTCACTGCCTTTACAATACAGCATGCGGTACAAAGCCTCAGTTCTGTAATTTTGTAATTCTGTAAAAAACGAATTCCCAAAACATCCACAACCAAAACTAACGGAATTATGATGTCCTGTGCATCCATGTTATCACCTCTGAGCCCACGACTGGAAGCACAGAGAAGCCAGTCTGAGTGGTGTTGGACCGCCTGCACTAGCTATTGATTCCGGCTCCTGATGTATCAGGGAACAAAGTACTTCCTGAGCTAATTATTACTGTATGAAGTGACTTTACCTGGAAACACAGTGATATTTCCCACTAATAGGATGTTTAAAAATGCATCTAATTGCAGCTGTGGTAGTTGAGAGAATGCCTAATACCCAACAGTATTGAGAAAACCGTCCTCCCTGGCAGGGTGTATTACAGGAAGCCAAAGTTTACTCTCTTTCCTGTGTCTGAACCAATTGCATGGCCTCTTGCTGCATTTGGCTGTAAAACCTGAATCGGGATTATCCTCTGAGTAATGAAGAAGAGATAGGAAAGCAGTGGAAATAATGAATATTTATTTCTTAATTTACTTGTTGGCATGATGGTAGCTATTTGCTGAACGTAGCCTTCCCTAGGGCAGTGGAGGGAGCCAGTCAGCCTCTGTGCCTGTGATCTTTGACAAGTCATGTAGAGGGCTTAGCATATCCTTCTCTGAGAGCAGTGGCTGTGATACTTGCCCAGTTCTGCAAAGTGCTCTGATATCAAGGGTTGAAAAGTGGTACCTGAGTGCTGCATTCTTATTTTCTTTTATATCTTTCATAAGATTAAGACTACTCTTATGAAATGCCTCCTTGTGAATCTGTAAGAACATTTGCACTCAGTGGAAGCTCAAACATAAAAGGAGAAAAATGAAGGAGAGACAGAAAAGTCTGTGAACAGGTAGGCTTTAAAAACAGTTTATTGACAACTTGTGACTAGTTCTTTGAAACACAATGAAAGTAAGCACAGAAGAATGTACTTGGTGTGAAGTTGCCATTGAATATTCATTTCCAAATAGCAGCTGCAGATAGAATTACTTAGTAATTGTAGGCTTTCCTTCTACATTTTTAAAATATACTATTTAATGAGAGTATATGCTTTATAGTAATTTCTACCTTTTCAGTCTTTGTTCATTCTTAATATGACATGGTCCTTGGAACAAGATCAGGAAGTGCTTTTGATTCTTTCCAGATTTATAAAACAGTGATAGTTTGGCTATCAAATGTTTCTGTCTCCCCCACTTTTTTAATGCACAACTGATTTATATTAGATTAAGGAGCTACTGTATCATTTTTATGATATGGAAATATAATCCATGTCCTGGTTTTAGATCATCTTTTTTTTTGTTATAAACTGATGATCTTTACATCTCAAAACCTGCATTAAATTACTAAGGCAACACATTGATTTAAAGATTTTCTGCTATTGAATTGGTAACTCTGAAATCTTATCATTCTTTTAACACGATTCCCAGTTAATATGTGTAACTGAAAGCTTCTTCACCTAAATTAGAAATTAAACTTAATCTAAGAGAGCTGGCCAGTCCTTTGCAGACTACAAGCCGGGAAAAAAGACACATTGTAGATCTAAGTTTGAAATCATTTATCTTGGTATTCAGTATATATTTTTAATTGCTATTACAACTACAAGTATTTCACCTTTCTCTGAATATATGCAAACAACATGTATTTCCAGATAGATCAAACAAAATACAAAGTAACTTATGATTTTATTTTTGTCCTTAAAAGTTTGAGCAATTTGTATGTCTTAGTAGGGAAAATAAATCACATCAGTTTAATGCAAGTATTAATTGCATTGTGCTGGCACAGGAATGCAAGGCAAGCTTACTGAGAGGCAAAACAGGTCGTGTTTTCATTTTAAATAAAACCCCACTTCTGATAATGACAACTGTCATGTTACTTGCCCTACAACCTGTTCTGCATCCTGGCTTCCCACCTCTCTCTGCCACCTGTCAGGCCATTGGTGCTGCTCTTCATCCCAGCCTCCAAGTTGTCTTCTGTGTAATTCCAGCCGCATAGTTGGATGAATTTTTGGCTGACCAAGTGAACGTATAGCCACGGCAACCAGGGCAGGGTGGCAGTGCATCTGGAAGTGATAATTCTGCAAAAGTCCTTGCCCCATCTCCTCCCCTTGCCTACAGAGTTGCAACTGGGGAGAAAAATTCTGGAGAAGACACATTTTCAAATACAAGATTTGTGTAGCTTGCAAGAAGTCCCCTGAGCGCATCTCCCATAGACCCATGCCAGCTTAAAACAGGTTCCATCAGCAAGGGTCAGACCTTTCTGTCCTTCAGCTGCTGTAGCAATCACTTGTACTCATAAACTCTAATGCTCCTTATGAACCATCATTGGAGGGGATGAAATACGCCTTTTGTTAATAAGTCCAATGGCTGTCTGCTGATGGCAGCAAAAAGATGATGATTGTATTTGCTTGCCAGATTTCAAGTTTCTTTGTGAAGGCATGGAGGAACAAATGCTTCTCAACAAAAGAATGATAGAAGATTTTTTTTTAGCACAGGTAAAACTATCTCTTTTCAATAACTTTAGCCTTGAAAATTCCTGAAAATATATGTATAATATGTTCACTTTGAGTCTAATATCTGGTGTGTGAAATTTTTGGTCAAGCACGAAATTTACCAGAGCAACTGAAAAAAACTTTTATAGTAGGAAGTGGGTATAAGCAGAGGAAATTTGCTACAATGACAATGGCAAGAAGAAATTCTGAGAGTCTAGGAGGTAGTAAATACAATTTTTGAAAAGAATCCAAGCAAATGTGAGTTAATCTACATTAAATATAGTGACATACTTCTAAATACAATTTGGATAATAGAATGCTTTAGGGTGGAAGAGACCTTGAAGATAATCTGGTTCCAGCCCCGCTACCATGGGCAGGGACACTCCCACTAGATCAGGTTGGTCAAAGCCTCATCCAACCTGGCATTGAACCCTTCCAGGGATGGGGCATCCATGGTTTCTCTGGGTAACCTGTTCCAGTGCCTCACGACCTTCCCAGTAGAAGTATAGATAGAGCACATCCATAGGTTTACCTGTGTCCACTGCTGCGGTCACCTCATCATAGAAAGCCACAAAGTTGGTCATACGGGACTTGCCCCTGGTGAAGCCATGCTGGCTGCCATTAATGACCTCCATGTTCTCCATGTGCTTTAGCATAACTTCTAGGAGAATCTGTTCCATGATCTTCCCAGGCACAGAGGTGAGGCTGACAGGTTGGTAGTTCCCAGGGTCATCTTTTCTACCCTTTTTAAAAATGGGCACAATGTTAGAGTAAAAAATATCTTCCTAATATCTGATCTAAATCTCCCTTCTTTCAGCATAAAACTGTTACCCCTCATCCTATCCCTACAATCCTTGATGAAAAGCCCCACCCCATCTTTCCTGTAGGCCTCCTTTAAGTACTGGAAGGCTGCTATATTCTCTTCTCTAGGCTGAACAAACCCGTCTCCCTAAGCCTGTCCTCCTATGGGAGGTGCTCCAGCCCTCTGATCATCCTTGTGGCCACGATCTGCTCTCGGTTAAAAGTGCTAGAGTTTGAAACTTTTTAAAAATATTTTCATGCTTTGGTGAGTTCTTGACAAGATGATGCCTTTTCACTGAAAGGTGAATAGGTGTCTGCTGAGAGTCATGCAGTTAAGCATAAATTTGTGGTAACAGGGACTGAAGGGGCCTAATCTTTGCTGGTTTGCTATTTAATAGCCATCCACATTGAAGCAGTGTGTTCTCTATGAAAAAGACATAAAGTAGGCAGATAGACTAATAATTTTTCAGACCACTCCTGGAAATAAATTCCTTGCATACAAATCCTTAGCATGTGTAATGTGCATATGGAGTACCAAGTAAATCTTCTACTCCGTTATGCTCAAGAGAAAACAGGCTTTGTCAGAGAACAGCTCCAGCCTAGCCAGTGTGGCCATACCTGTTTCATAGGTCATCAGTCCTTTCTTTCTTCTGTTGTACAGCACTGTATGTGACTGCTTGGGCTTGTATTAGGCATGATTATATATGCTGACAGACTCAATATAGAGCAAGGAAATCAAATTTGATATCTCAGCCTTGGAAGAAATAGTCATAATTGTTTTTCCACCCTGCCCTAGCAGATAGAGCATGCAAATGAAAAGAAGGGAAGGTTATGCAAATATTAGACCAGTCCTTGCTGGCTTTGGAGTATTTTTCACTGTGTGCTAAGAACTACACACAGCTTGATGTCTTTCATAATGCAGCATTGCAAGTTGCTCACTGGGTGTGCAGGGGGTGAGCAGTGGTAGTGTGTAGGTCCAGAGGGTTCACTGAGCTGTATATATAGCTCTTGACACCAGTACAGGCTGTGGAATGATTGGTGAGACAGCAGCTCTTCAAAGATCGGGGTTACTGTGGATCCCCAGGTAAACATGAATTGTTTGTGTTCAGCTGTTGCTTGACAGAAAGGGAAAAAAAGAAAAACACATTGGGATGCTTATGTGGGAGTACAGTGTGCAGGGAGTGATCTCCACATGAGTGAGTGCTCTTTGGTTTGGAGGACTGTGTTTCAAGAAAGTGCCAGCCACTTTGGAGATAGAGAGGATGGCAGTAAAAATAATCAGCAATCCAGAAAGCATGCCCCAGGGACAAAGCGTGAAAGATTTGTGTTTGCTGTGCCTAAAGAAGAGCAGCCTGCCACAGAGTGAGTAGGAGACAGGCAGTTTTTCAAGCACAGCTAACATAGAACAGGCTGTTACAGAGAGGAGGCCAGTAAATCTCTTTTCTGTACCACAGACAAAGAGAAACAAGTGTAAAGTGAAGCAAGATGAGGTGAACTCTAGGAAAATGTTATCCCTGAAACACTGCCAGTGGATCTTGTGGAGTCTCCATCACTGGAGGTGTTAGGAATGGCTAAAAAACAGAAGGGAAGTGAGAGGTGGACTATGTATCATTTCTACCCTCCTTATGATTTGGTGATACTGGTGATAACACCGCACAAGGAATTATTTTCTTAATGAAAGACATAACTTATAAATTATGGTTGGAAAGATGTCTCTGCAAAGTGGGATACATTTTGCTAAGATGCAGAGGCAACCCTAATCATGGTATCATTTCCTCACTGTGAAATATTCCTTACATAAGTGGTTAAGGTATAAACAGCTGGCTTTGCATTTCTCAGATGTCATTGTCTTGAAATACTTGGAAACATTACTCTGTCAGCTGGCACTTGACAGTCCATCCTAAATTTGAAACATATAATTGGATTCTTAGGATGAAATCTGAGTCCTCTTTGAAGTCATGGGTTTTAATAGAGTATAAAATTCCCACTGAGGACAGGGTGGTGTCCACTTGTATGTGCTTAGCTTCACAGTCCTAGGGAGGCCAGTTGTTGTCAGGATGAGGATATAAGGAGTGGGTTGTAAAAATGTGTAACCTTTGCTATGGCAAACATCAGCGTGCAGAAAGGGGTCTTTGGAGTGTCTGTGTGGGTGAGAGAGGGTTTACAACAGGCATTACGTGAGGTGAATTAATTACTTTTTCCTTTTCACAAATAATGTCAGCAAAACTAATTTACACCATCTGTTCTAAAATACAGAGGGACATTAAAAAAGCAGCATCTATTTTGGTTTAAAAAATTTTGTTTGATAAGACTTTAGGCATTCTCTATTCTCTTTGGTGTAACGTAATTTTTTTTTCCTTTTTCTGTTTTGGGAAGGCAGTTCTCCCCCCCAAAATGTATTTTTTATTACCAGTGGCATTTAATTTGCATATAGTATTCAGATAGCTGTAACTGCAAGTTAAATGTTTCTCCAGCTACTGGCTAATCTCTCCTGATGAAGTGCATGCACAAAAGTCTCCAGGTGCTATATACTGGAATAGTTCCACTGAAAATACTCTGGCATTGTTTATGCCACTATTAATTAAGAACAAGTTCACTCTTCACAGTGTAGCTACTTTTAGATTTCGAGTAGATAGATTTTCATCCTCAAAAAGGACATCCCAGTGGTGTAAAAGCTCAGCATGAATCTCAGGAGCTGAGAGTCAAAATTTTGTATGTAATGTTTGTTGCATTTCACATCCAGATTTCTTTGCAGCCTTTTCTTAGCTGTGCGATGACGTGTCCTGTGTAGGAATTGCATGCATATACCTGAGGCTAGAAAAAGCCTGCAAGGAAGCACAGACCCCAGACTTTGGGAACACCACTGTATCAGTTGTTAATAATATTACAATGTTACAGCTAACACTAGACAGGTAATAAAAATGAAATTATTTGAAACTGTCATTGGGGATAGGAGAATGGAGGAAAACAGTTTCATCCTCACATCATGTTTTCATTGACCTACTTAGAGTAGGGAAGAAAATGTGTCCCTTCCTGTTGTTCAGCAATTTTATAATGCAACTGCACAAGAGACCGGCTTTCCTAAGCACTCCAGGAGGATTTGGAAAGAAGAGTAATGTTATTTCACGCACTTAGTACTAAGATGTGTAAGTTCCTGTCCAAGCTATAATATTATTAGTGTAATCAGTTTGGCAGAAAGTGCTTTGACTGAAAAAAAGGAGAAAAAAAGACATGTATTCAGAGGTGAGAGGAAGAGAGCTGCAGCTGAGCTGCAATTGTGCAGAGGAACATTTTATGGGCAGTCACATTTTCTTCATCTTCCCTGGTGCAAAGTTGTTGCCGTTTCTGAAACCCCAGACTCCCTGGGTGTTGTCCCTTGTGGGTGAGCAGCCCTGCCCTTCACAGGCTGAAGGGAATTGCTGCAGCCTGCTCTTGCTTCACCAGGAGTTCCCTCATCTGCTTCACACCAGAGAACTACTGAAATGCATTGGGGATGGCATAGGTCCTGGCCCTGCTGAGGTGCACAAACTAGCACTGACCCCAAACGTGTGATACCACACGAGTGTGGTTGTGCAACCTTTGGAATTGCCAGGCTGGAAGTGGAAGAGTCCTGGATATCGGTGGTGGTACGGCTCCAACTTGGCACATCCAGTGTCCCGCTGAAGTCACAGAGCAGGGAGCCACACTGCAAAGCCCACAGCATCTAAAATACCGCTTGAGAGTAATGCTGGGTGCTCTCACTTCTCCACATCTGTCCTGCAGGCAGCCAGGACAGGATGCAGGTGTCTGGGTTACTCTGGTCATGAAGGCATGGTGAAGCCCACAGGGTGGGCAGCACAAGTGTCTTGGGGTGCAGCCCTACTCCTTGGGACTTCGGCATGTGGTATTTAACGTTTGCTGTCTTATCCCTGGATATCTTTATCTGAAAATAAACACCTGCAGCTTGTTCTTTCTAGGCCACTCAGGTCACGTTCATCCACAAGGTGTTGTTGGTAATTTAGTATTGTCAGAGGCATTAGTCACTGCTATAGTAGCTTAATAATGTGCGATAGGAGCCAGCTGGTAATCAGCATATTAAAGATATCATATACATTTTCCTCAATTATTTCATATGTTGCAAGAATAATTAGAAGCAGAGCACTTGGGGTGTTTGAAGGTGTTACATGTATTTGAAACATCTCTCCATGTCAGGAAATTATTTATTCTTCAAAAGTCATCTGGGCATAAATTTGCCACTGTCCCAGGATTAATAAATACACAGGTAGGAGTTGTGAAGTGGGGTGAAAGCCAGTAATTTTCTCACCCTTATGTTTTACCTTGTTTAACATACTCATTCCAATGTCTGTCTTCTGTGCCTGTTTTTAAGAGTGGCATAACTTTGTAGGTCTCAGCTGCTCCCTTTTGCACTTCCTTTCATGTTTGAAGTATCTTGAATTGGAAGGTTGTATGCATGTGTCTGTGATGCAGTCTGTTAGAAAGATGAAATCAGCTTTCAATTCAAGTGAAGGAGAGACAAAGCTAACATAAATTATATTAAACTGGGAGAGACTTCTGAATGGAAGTTACACTGGGTTTCATTATGTAGTGTGAGTAAAATATCCTGGTATGTGCAAGCTTGCTTTAACTCACTCGGTGTCTCGTTATTTTATCACTAGACAGTGACTAGCGGTTTCAAATTAAGAGGCTCTCAATTACCTGTGTGTGATGATTGAGTGATAGCGCACTTTGCTATGTCTCCCTTCCATGCTGCTTCAGCCTAGTACTCCCTGATCCTCCTGCAGCCTGACTTCAGGACCCGGCTCTGAGTATCCCAAGCCTTTGACTCTGCTTTTTCTCTGGGGCAGGATCTGATCTGAGCACTCTGAGGCAGAAGAAGCAGGGAACAGAGCAAGTGATCGGAGGAGCATCATTTTTACGGGTAGGGCGCAGTTAACTGTCTTCATGGGGAGTGCTTGGGTACTGGCAGTGGCTTTGAGAAATATGAATTATGTTTGAAAACTTTCTTCTTGCAGAGAAAAAATAATGTTAAAAATGTGAATGATACAGAGTGCAAAGTCTTTGTCAGGCATTCACAGAATTTCTATTCAAACTTTGAACTTGAGGTACAGATGTGAGCAGCTGTACAATGCAATGAAAGGCAGAGAGGAATATGCCCCATAATACCTTTGCTCTTCGCTACATTTACTCGCCTCCACATTGTTTGAAAGAAGAGCTCTGGGGATTTCAAAGAATGTCTTTCTGAAGCTTATGAAAGAAAAGGAATTCCATGTGCAATTTCTGTTAAGGTTTTTAGCCTCTTAGGGTCAGACTCAGTCATTTAGAGTGCTTCTTAACACCTTCTGGTATCACCGCACAGAGGTTAGAGGTAGAAAAGGGCTCTTAAGTTAGTCACACAACACTGTTAACAGCATAGATTGTTTTGTGCACCCTGAATTCTCTTTTTTCTGTTGGGGGTGGCTTTTGCTTGGGGGTTTTCTAGCAGTGCTTTGTACTGACTTTTGCCTCAGTAGAAACCCTTTGCCATTTTTACTGTGTAACAATAGAGTATGAAAGCGCAGGCAACACTGGAGTCACACAGTGTGCAGGTACAGTGAGTGAGCGATCCTGCTGACCACACTCAGGATGGGTGAGAGCAGACATCTGAGAAGGCAGGCAGAGATACAGGAACATGCTGCCCTTTACCTGCAGTCCCACAAGAGAGGTGAGAACAGGCCCCACATCTCTCTGCCTGGATGTGAGCAGTGTGGCAGGTACGTTCTGCAGTGCTGCCAACAATCCTGCCCTTCACTGTACAGACTGTGGAATCTGCTGAATGCACTGTGCTTCTCTTTTTGCTAGCATTTCTGGATTTTTCTACCAGTGCAGCCCAAGGGCAGGGTGTGGAAATGGTCCCATATGGTTCTGCCACTGGCAACACACATAGGGACCTGGCAGTGCTCCTGGGAGTCACAGCTGAGAAATAGCTGGGATAGCTGGGGAGTCTCCCCTGCGTATCTCTCAAAGTGACAGAACAGCATTTCCTAGCACAGGAGCCAGTCCCACTGGCAGAGCCTTGCAGGACATCCAAGACACTTCAAGATTTACTACAATCAGAATCAAGGAAGTCTTTCATACTTTCCATCCCCCTGAAGCCCTTCATATAAAAACAATTAGACAGGCTTAATAATGATTATGTCATTTTAAACTGCTGAATTGATATTTGTACTAGATTTTTTAAACTTTTTTTTAGCCATCTGAGTCAATTCAGTTCATGACCTTCACACTTGAGATTTTAGAGTGTCATTACAACCCATAGAAGACTAGATTGCTGTTGAGGATGATGAAAATAAATATCATAGCAGAGGGGAAAGAAAGTTTCCTTTCTTCAGTCTGATAGTTCATGTAATTGGAGAAGGTAGGGACTGTCTTTAATATCTGTCACTCTCTTGCACTGATGCTTTTGAAATATTTGGACACAAGTCATGGAGCTTTCTGTTCACCTGGGAATAGGGACATACATTCAGTCTGAATCTTGATAGTTGCTACTTGTCTTTTCTCACATTACATTACAGCTTAGTGTTTCTGGAAAAGGGCTACACAGAAATCTCAGAGCAATTTAAGGCACAAGATTTCTCTGTTTTCTAGCTTATTTTGGCAAAATACGATCTATGTAGCTCTGGATTAAAGGAGCATTGTGATGCTTGGGTATTGCCTCTAAAGCATTGCATTTCAATGCATTTACTCAAAAATAAACTTTGTATAGGTAAAATATATTAGTTGCCACATTTCTTTTATTCTGAACAAGTCTATTATTTTTATTCTAGCTGTATCATTTTATTGAAAAAAACCACTTCCAACGTGTTTTGTTCTGTGCTCATTCCCTCAATGGTTTAAATCAAAACTTAGGCTGTCCTCTTCAGTTTTTATTTTTATTTAAACTTTGGGAAGCAATAAGCTAGCCTTTTGTGTTCTACGATCAGTCTGGATGGCCAAGTAATTCCACAAAGACTACTGCTTGCTGGCTGATCACTGCACTTGCAATTTACTTTTACTAAGATAAATGCCAAAGCCCTGCAGCTGAACAATTTGGTGCAGATGGCTAATCTGGAAACCCATTTATTTTGTATTTTTTAGCACCGACAGGTGAAATTCAGAGTCCCCACCAGGGCTGCACGGGCAGGAGTAGAAGTGCTGCAGTCACTATGCTGAATTTTGCTCAAACTTGCAGGGTAGCTGCTTTGTAGAGTTGTTCAGTGCTCTGCTTACTGCATACTTGAAGAAACAGCCAAGAAAACTGTCATTCCCAGTCTCTGCCTCAGTGTCTCCCCTCACTAAAGCAAAATAACAGGTGACTGGATGCTGATGTGCCACATCTGGCACATTTTGCAGTTGTTTTCTACTTCTTGATAATGCCGGGATATGAACTTGAGGTCACCACATCTGCTCTGGCTGCCTCTGCACACTCAAATAAAGACTGCCTGGTTCAGTTATTACTGTTTACTTTTATGTATATGCTTACTCTGCTTATAGGATCCCAAACACTGCAAAGATTTGTATTGACCTCTTGCAGTGGCAGTCTCTGTGCTGATGGGAACCCAGGCACATGCATGTATGTACTTTTGAAGCAAAAGGTTGTTGTGATAAGTGTGAGCTTATCTGCTCAGCTTATTCATTTGAATGTAGCCTTCCGCTATTAATTGCTAGGATGAAGAATTCAGTCCATCCTGTTTAGAATTACATATGTTTATTCAGTTTATTGTTAAAGCTGGTGCTGTTATTCCTGCAGTGTTTTTGCTTCCATGTAAGTTTTGTTATACTCTGATCTCTTGTAGCACCAGACATACTTTTAAAAACCACTTCCCCAGAAACCATTATTTCACCGTGATTATGAGAGAACATGCATATGAATCACAAATGAGAATATTACCTAACTCAGTGTTCCTAGAAACAGGAGAGCACTTATGTGCAATACAATACATTAATAATTTATGAGTCAGCTATTAAAATGATATTTTTTAATACTGGACTTTGAGTACAAAGATACGTGAAAAGACTTTTCAATTAAGATGTTTGTGGGCTTTTGAAACTTTCTTAAGTTTCCATCATCATACTCTTGTCACAGATTTGAAAAGCAAAAGCTCAGATATACTACTTTGGGTGACTCCAGATTAATCTACCTTTAGAGTTTGAGTATATATGTAAGTGTGTGTGTGTGTACACATATGTATCTGGACACACATGGGAGTGCATATTTTGGCCCCATTTCTACAAGCTATTGTCTTTAAGGGAAGTATGCAGTGGTCTTGGTGCTTCTTTATTTCAAAAGAACTCCTCGTGTGCAAGAGTTTTGCCTGCTTAGGCAACTTTCACAATCAGGATTTGTGGTCATTGTAATCAGATTCCTCAAATGAATGAAACTGTGATAAATCTAGCTGAGCTATTACTTTTTTCACAGTGCTTTATCCCTGGGTTGGCTTCAGACATATGTTTCTAAATGTTACTAGTAACAGAAAGAGAAAGGATGGAATTAAGAAGACTTGAAGCAATCTTGTTTTGAATTGCCTGTCTGCAAGTGTAGTGTCCCCACTTCCCACTCGGATGTAGGACATGTGTCTGCAGATGGCAACATGAGCTGCTCTCTGTCCCTTCCTCAGGCAGGTGGGATGCACTCCAATGCTGGTCACAAGCTACAGAGCTCACTAAGCACCGTGCTGTGCCCAGTGATGATGCACAGCGTATTAGCAACTGCTGAAGCTGGAACCAGCATAGAGCTGGAATATAGGAATCTTCCCTGCAACCTGGGCGACTCAAGGAGGAAGCAGAGAAGTTGAGGTCTGTTGATGTTGACCCATGGAAATGTTCCCTAGGTGATGCTCATTGGCAGTGGAGGTGGCAGGGCAGAAGACCTTTGAAGCACTTCTTTGAATTCAGGGCTAGCAGGATCCAGTTTGACTCCTGCTTTGGGAGCAGGTTTACTATTATTAAGAGGCCTCTCACCACTGGGCAGTGATGCACAGCACCTTTCTGCTTCCCTGGGCATCACTCCCTCTGCTCCTTTGCTTTGGAGTGATAACTGGGCAAGGGAAAGGACCTGGTGCAGAACTGCATTTGTTTTAAAGCAACTTTTTACCACATCAATAGAATGGAGGTAGTCTAGATCACTTTGAATTCCCTTCTTGATGTAGGCAACAAATTGAAATTAATAGCCATACCTGATAACTCAGCTTTTAGATGAAGATCAGGATTTTCCAAATATTGCAGGAAGAGGCACAAGCAGCAGGAGAGAACAGATTTAATGCTTGTAAATGGTCTTTTTTTCAGTGCTAAAGTTTGGGTAAAAGAGATTGACACTCCTAGCAAGAATAGTCTTTGTAATAAACACCTAGTTCCCACCTAATTCCATTCCACTCTTCATACTGGAAAATAGCAGTATTTTAAATGAGAGACATATTTAAATCCGAGTTTGTCTAGTGAAACTTTGCTAAATTGGATCTGTGTGGTTGCGCGCAAGGAGGGGAGATGGTCTTCAATGGAGACAAAAGTGAAAGTTTCCCAAGACAGGATTTGTGCTTTAGCTGTCCTCACAGGGTCAAACCCCAATGGAGATCAGACTGTCTGAGGGACAGGAAAAGAAACCCCCACCTTTCTGGTTCCCTACTGCCCTCTGTCCTAATGGCTTTTTTGGGGAAAAAAACATCTATTAATTCATAAATTTGTTTTTCATTCATAACATAACTCTGTTTCATTTGTATTGCAGTGATGGTGGTGGTGGACAGTGCATCACACACATACTTTCCATAGCTTTAAATGCAGTATTAACACGTTTGGTTTTGCTAAGCAGTTGTAACTCTGAATGAAGTCCATGGAAAACACACATGAGAATCACACTGTTAAAGTGTAGTTCATTTTACGAAGTTTTTCCCATTTTGCTTTCAATGCCAGACCTTAGTACTCATAATTCAACTGTTTATTAAAAATGAACTCCTTATCTTTTGTCTCCTATTTATCAAATGCTGTACTTGTAATTACTCCTTGTTTTATGCTGTCATATGCAGTTCATGATCGAGAACAACAATTCTTCTGACCCTATAGAAAATTGATGGGTAGAACTACTTGGAAAATAATCTCTGCTGGAAATCTTATTAAACCTAAAATTCAACTTGTTATTACAAAATTGACAGCCCAATTCATTCACCTGTCCAGGGCAGAATGGGAGGTCAACTAAAATTTGAACGCTTTATAAAGAAGTGTCACTTCATATTAGTGTCACAGACAGCCCAAAGATAGGATCACACATTGATAAAGGTAAGAGGTGCAGAAACTCACTTACAAATTTAAAGCAACATCCTGTACAAGTATGATTATTGAATAGGACATTGGTATTATAATGTTCCAAATGACAGCTGCATCTGACTGTAATTCATTGTGAAGAGTTTCTGGTGTGCGAGGAGTTCTCTTAACCTGAGGAGAGAAGGTAATAGCTTGATTTTATGACCCCGGGAAATGAGATACATTATTGCAATTCAAAACCTAGTCTTTCCCAGCCTGAAGCTACTAAAACGTCTGTAATGCCCACTATTTATTACATAAAGGGCACTTAAAAATATTAAAACTTTGCCTTTTCTTTATAGCTCACACAGGGACAGCTGCATTGAACTGGATAAGAACATGTTGCAAGCTGTTTGTTTGTTGTTTTTAGTTTGGGAGTTATCAGAAAATAAAAAGTCAAGCTGTTAAACCACCGGTTTACACTACACTGAAGTTGTTCTGAGAACTGCAAAGCATATATAGAGATCTTGGCTTCTAGATGTGATCTTTTTTGCCCTGTGCATGTCATTGCCAAAACATTTTGAATTCATCCACTGAAATTAGGAAAGGAGGCATCAGTGGCGAGAGCTTCTTGTAGTCCCACAGATAGATCTGAGGTACAGTACTGACCACGCCTTCATCACATGCAGCTGGAAATGCTCATTTACTTCCTCAGAAGAAGGAATTGTTTTGCTCCTCTTTTTCTGATGGTCTGTTTGTGTGAAACCTACCCCACTTTTCCTTTTGGCACAGAAATAGAATTGCCTGTTGCTTGTCCAGGTATCCTCTTTCTTGCTTCTAATCCAAGTATCCATCTCGGGTTTCTTTTTCATCTGCTGAAATATGGCTGTGACAGCCTTTATGGCTCCACTGATGTTTAAGTGGCCGACTGTGGGCTTCAGGCGCATGACCTCGGGAGAGGTGCAAACTATTTATGTTGTGAAAGCCTTCTGTATATAAGTGTTGTGCATGTGCCTGGTATGGCTTTCTAAGGCCATGGCAGACACAAGAAACTGTCCTTTCATGTCTCTCTCTGCCAGACTAGCCACGGAACAGTTTTATCTGGGATTGCCTGATTTTAGCTGTCAGCTCTACCTCCTTTCTGCTTCTGTCTACTCGGTGATAAAACAGATGAAGTCCTGACAATGTAATAGTTTGGTAGCGCCACCAGTTAGGAAAGTTATGCAGCAGTTCCCACTATAGTACCCTGGTTTTCAGTGTATTTATGATACTTCTAACATTTGAACAGAATGTTTCCAGAACAGCTCTCTTCCTCAGTGTGAGTATTTTTTAAGTATTACAGTTCCAGTAATTCAATAAAGCTGAGAACAAAGCTGGCATGAAAATAAATTGGGTTTTTTTCACCTTACCAGAAAAACTCAGATGTTGTCTTTGGTGTGCTTTAGTATTCTTATACTTCGGAGCGAGGGTGTAAACTTCAGTAAAGCACATGGCCTTTGCATGAGGAGCACTTCTGTTATTTGTCCCTTGCAAATCTACCCACATTTGACCTATACATTAGCCTTTGAGGGTAAATCAATCCAGAGCAGCTTATCTGTGCTGGGAACCAGCTGTGGTGAAGATTTTTGATGGATCCAGCCCCTCTGCAGGTGCTGGAGAGCCTCCATGCCTGCTCTTGGAACCAGAGTTGTTCCTTAGACCTGGAGCACCTGGCAAGCTTTCTGCTATATTTGTCTTTACACTGCTTCTAGAGACACAGAGCTCCAGCCCTTGGTTTACAGCAGAGCAGAGTACTGAGTGAGAAAGTGGTTGTGAAAAAAGTATATACTGAGGAGTTAAAGACCATACTCCTAAGTTTCACACAAAAGGAGGGCAATGCAGCAGTTTCATTGTCAACCAGAACTCTGGCATCTCCTACCTTTTAAATACTGCTAAAGCAAACAAGCAGGTAACATTATTGTTACCCAGTTCCTCTGGAATAATTCTGCATGTAGCATGACATTGTCCTTGTTGCTTGAATAAAGGTGGCAGAACCAACTAAAGCTTTGTAGTAGTTACACTGCTTAGCATTCAAAACAACCATGACTGAAGATCCCAAAGCACTGTGGGCTTCCACATGTTACCCATGTGAGGGACATGTAGCACATACACTTCTGACTGCCTTCTGGCAGGGGAGGCAGAAAAGGGGAGAAGGACCATTCTTGTTCTCAGGGAGAACTGTCTCAGGGGAAAGTAAGTGGCTTACATTCAAAGTTTATGTCCATTTTGTATGAAAAAGTGATTTTTGAAACTTATAGGTTTCTGCCATACTTCCAACCCTTAATTAGAGGGATCTCAGGCAGAAAAAGACAAACAAAAGGAAAATAAATACATGAACAGTTGAAGCCTTTGTTAAGTAGCATTGGCCAGTACTGAGTAAAAAAGAATCCTGTCAACAGTATGTCTCATGTTATGATTACACCTCTCTTTGGTTTTGCACATTTTTGTTGTTACTCTTCTCTTTCAGCTATCTCCCTTTTCTTCAGGAGGAGTCTTTCGTTTCAGTTTCTTAATTTTTTGTGGTTGGATGGATATATTTCTCACTAATTAGATCATAAAATCATGGAATGTCTAGGTTGGGAGGAACCTTAAAGATCATCCAGTTCCATCCCCCCTGCCATGGGCAGGGACATATCCACTAGATTAGGTTACTCAAAACCCCATCGAACCTGGCCTTGAACTACTCCAAGGATGGGATATCCATGATTTCTCTGGGCAACCTGTCCAGTGACTCACTATCTTCACAGTAAAAAATTCCTTCCTACTATCTAATCTAAATCTCTCTTTCAGCTTAAAACTGTTACCCCTCATCTTATGACTGGACTCCCTTATAAAAATCCTCTCTCTAGGTTTCCTGTAGGCTCTAATGAAGAATAATACTTTAGATACGTTTCTCTAGTGATCCCCCAATCCTCTTACATCTGCCTGAAAAAACTTATCATGGAAAATAACTTAGTGATTTATAATGCTATGAGATCACTTTCCCTTCAGGGGGTCTTATTTATATGGTCCTTTCTTGCTTTCAGGCTCACTGCTCCTGCACCAGTTTCCTTTCTAGTAGTAATGTCTTAAGGATAAATAATAGGCAAAGTTTGCAAGTAATGGTGTTTTTTATAAAGCCAACTTCTACCTGCTGAAAACAGAAACAAAGTTCTAGCAAATGGGATTGTAGAGAGCACAAATCAACGTGTCCTCCTCTTGGTCGCGTGCAAAAAAAAAAAAAGGCTTTGGGAATTTTTCTGATCTCTTTCACAAGATCGTCTGTGCTCACTTCTGCCATTTACCTCACTGGACCTTATGTTTCTTGACTGCTCGATGAGAAATATTCTGGCCAAGGCATAAAGAACATGGAGAGGGTGTGGAAGACATGACTCTTAATTCTATGAACTGTTACCAGAATTATAGAATAATTCATCAGCTGAAAAACTAAAAGAAAAAAAAAAACCTGTAGTTAGGTGGTTTCTTAAAGGCCTGCTCTGTTGTTAGTGCAAGGCAGTTTTCACCACTATGGGAAAATACATGTTTGGAAACACATTCCATCAACTTACTCCAGAGAAGCCTTCCTAAATTCTCCAGTGGAACAGTCCATTTCACGTACTGTCATTTATGTGTTAAACCACAGGCTTTGGTATAGCAATGTATTAAGGGGTTAAGAAAGCTATAGTGAACCTCAGCCATTATTTGAATGTGCTCTGGGCTTTCCTGACAGAATGAACAGATTATCAGCTGCTCAAGTGAAAATACTTGAGGACTGGAGAGTAAGTTCCAAGGACAAACGTGTTTTCCAGGTTTTAGATAATGCGGGAAAACTATGAACTTCATTGTTACAAAAAGAAAAGATGCTGAACTGAATGAGCTGATGTGCAGACAGAAGCAACTGCGAGCTTATATGGCTGTTACAAATGGTTTCATATGTACAGAAATAACTGCTGTGCCAGCCAGGCTGGGTGCCAGAGTCATCTTCTCTGCTCGTATGGTGCTGAGGTTGCCAGCACTTACCCTAAAACTGATATAGCTGTTGGCATAAACCTAGACTAGCAGTCATCACTTTGATGTCTGAAATATAATGCAGCATATAGGCAACTTCTTTACAAAAAGAGCAGCAGAGATAAGAATCCCTCTGTGTCCATGATGAGATATAACAGATGGATGAGGAAGGCATCACATTTGCTAGAGGCCAGAGAGGGGAATGAGAGTGCGGAGTACGAGTGCAGAGCACAAGTGCAATTTTCCTGTTGCTATCCTGCCTCGTACCAGGTGCCCTGACCAAAGCCCTACCACAACATTTTGTTTACAAACAATATTCAGGTTTCTGTGTACAAATGAGGGTAGAAACAAAGACTTAGAAGGAAGAAAACAAAAATCCTAGATTCCAAAAAGATTTAAAATCTCGGTTGCATAATTGGAAGTGAGAATCTGTGACAATAACTCTCCAGTCAAATGAAACAGGTGGCCTTTAAACAACAAAACCATTTATATGATCAGCTGGGATGTGGATTTAGGATGTCAGTTCAAGTGGGTTCAATCTACTGACATTAAACATAGCTTTGGAGATGAAAGTTTGCCTCTTTCTGGGTGCTAAAGGAAGCAAAACTTGAACTCTCAGATAAAATACGTTAGATCGCAGGATACATGATACCATGTGATTTGCTAATCATCCCAGGAATTCACACCTTACACAGCAGAACAGAAAAAAAGCATCGTAGGCACTGAATGAAGAATAGGCAGCACCACATATACTGAAACTACTGCTTTGCAAAATACCGTGTTGTCCGAGGTTTTCCTTTTTTGCTAGAGGGTTTTTGTGCTGTTAGTCCTTCTGCACTGTGAACAGAAGCAAATGTGTTTGAGAGCATCTTTGTTTTCATATTCACCTAGGATTTTTCCTACTTTATTACCACCTCTGTGCATTTAATAGTCCCTATTTGGAATAAAGGATACTTGAACATAAAGTATTGATTTATAGAGAAACAATTAAAACTGAAGTATTTTTATGAGGCACAGCAGCTTTTTATGAGTTTCATTTATGCATTGTCTAGGCTTGACAAAGAGTTTTGTTTCTTTATAACCCAGAGCATGGCAGTTTCTTGGATAGGGATGGGTTTTATCTTTATTCTTTGTTCCTAGCATATGACTGTTGCTAGACAAGAAGACCAGAGTTTGCCCTAGTAGAGCCAGATTCTGGCCACATTTCATTTAAAAAATGTATCATGAAAACAGTGAGTTTAAAGGATCTGATCTTTATCAAAGTAGTTTTAGGTCTGAGCCACCTCTGTCTGGATTCTTGCTCATAGCTGTGGAGGGCAAGTATTTAAGACTGCATGGAAAGTGGCAGTTCATTCAGATAAATCAGCTGGTCTGGAAGTTGTTGCTACTGTTGTTATTATTTTAAAGGCAAAAGGCTGACTTTGAAACTTGAACTTTTCTAAGCAATGTGTCAAGTTTTATATAATTTTGGAAAGAGGTCTGGCATCAACATTCAGATCTCTAACTGAAGAGGTAGAAACCTCAACATACTAAATAGCTCACTGACCGAGACATTGAGTCTGTTCTAGTAAACACTTCAGAAATGCTTCTGGCACCACCATGGCAGAGAATGTGTCCATAAGGCTGAACTCAGGTTCCAGAGTGGGCTGGCCACAAGAAAACAGCCTGCTGGAAATGTCTCTGGCTCCTGCAAACTTCCAGACTGGGTCCAAGAGGCCTCTGGAGAAAGGAGGGCTGCGTAGGGCCAGACCCATACCAGGGACGGCTTTAATGCTACAGCAATGTAGGCAACAGCTCTGGCTCCCAGGAACAGTTGCCTTGCCCAGTTTCATATACTAATACAGACATAGTTTCATCAGGGAGGTGGAAACATAAAGAAGCAGCAGTGGTTTGGTTGCTGTTGCTTGCCATCATGTTGCATGGCATTGGTTATGAACCCCATTGCACACTGTTACATGTTATTCAATAATTCTGGGCAAGCCGCCTCCCTAACAGCTCTTGAGTTAAGTTGGAACAAATCTGTCCTGGAAAATGCCATAGCCCAGCTTGCCTGCTTGCCTTTTGCTGGGCAGATCTTGCTTTCAGCAGGGTTTTTCTGGAGGTATTACATGTTTGCTTTCAAAAGCAATGACAATGTTTGTGGGGAAATCTTGTGATTGAGAACACAAAGAAGTTTGTCTCCTGGGCCCAGCACTGTAGTCAGTGAGCTGCAGTAAATCGCTGATACCCTGATTTCTGGCATTTATTTTTTTTTTATGAATTCCTCTGGCATTCTGTTTTCTTCTGTTTGGAAAGAAGTATTTGTATTGGTACCTTTTATTGGTACCTCAGTGCACATAAAACAGTGGTGTTGCTGTGTTTTATGTAGCAACATGTAACTGCTGACCTGAGGATGCCAACTATTACTGGTGCATGTGTGCAAATAGGCAAACAGTCTGGATTGAAAAATTTGGTTTCATAATGATATTGACCTTCCAGGGATTGTCAGCTTCAGTTCAAATTGATGCAGACTGTGCCTGTACATAGATGTGAGGGGAATCGCAGTCAAGAGGTGAACTAAAGAATTGGTTCTACAGAGCTCCAATTCCTTTTTGGGCTACGAAGGAAACATTTGTTCATGTGCACAATACTTAGCAATTTTTCTGACTGTTAGGTTAAGGTCTGTTTGCTAATTTGTTAAATTGCTAAAGTAGGTGTATTCAAATACAGTAATAATGAGCATAATGAGAAAGCTTAAATATAGCCCGTTGTTCTGTTTCTACCTGTTTCCCTGACAGTATCCACAATAACCAAAGGCATGAGGGAAAAATGCCACTTCTGTGTAGGCCAGCTGAAACTGCTGAGCACTCTGCAGTTTGATAATAACAAAGTGACATTTTTAGGGAGGTAGATTTATTTATTTTCTTAGAAGTAAATTCTGTGCTGAGTAAGCAGGCTTGTTCTGTAGTTTCCTTAGTATAAATAAAAAATTGATTTGGCATATGTATTAGGTTCATGCTTTGGGCTAAAGTTTCTGGTTTAATTGGTAATATTTTCATTTTCCTTAGGGACAAAAGTCATAGAATCACTAGACTGGAAAAGATCTTTGAGATCATAATGTCCAACTGTACCTGTCCACTACTAAATCATATACCTAAGCACTTCAACTACCCATCTTTCAAATACCTCCAGGGATGGAGACTCAACCATCTCCCTGGGCAGCCTGTTCCAGTGCCTGATAACCCTTTTCGTGAAGAAAATTTTCGTAATGTCTAATCTGGACCTCCCCTGGTGCAGCTTGAGGCTATTCCCTCTTATCCTATTACCTGTCACTTGGGAGAAGAGGCCAACACCCACCTCCTTTCAGGCAGTTGTAGAGAGTGGTAAGGTCACCCCTCAGCCTTCTCTTCTCTAGGCTAAACAATCCCAGTTCCTTCAGATACTCCTCATAAGACTTGTCCTTCAGCCCCTTCACCAGCTTCATTGTCCTTCTCTGGACACACTCCAGGATCTCAATGTCTTTCTTGTAATCAGAGGCCCAAAACTGAACACACACAGTATTCCAGGTGTGGCCTCACCAATACCAAGTATAGAGAGACAATCACTTCCCTGAACCTGCTGGCCACACTGTTTCTGATACAGGCTAAGATGCTATTGGCCTTCTTGGCCAGCTGCACGCACTACTGACCCATATTCTTCTCCTTGAATCTTCTAATACAGGAGCCTTGTTTTCCAATTCGGTGTTGTAGTTTCATGCTTCTATAGCTAGTACTCCTATTGTGTGATCAAATGCACTTTAAGATATTCTGGTGATGGCAATTCTGCATTTAATTGCCACCACTGGGGTTTTGAAGTCTCAGGGAAAGCAGAACTGCTGAATTCAGCTCAGGACTTGATCCATAACCTAATATGGATGTAGAATGTCTCTGGCCACAGCCTCTGTGAGCATGTTCGGAGCCTGCCAGGATCTCACTTTGGACCGTTTGCATGATGAATTAAACTTAAGCAGTAAACAAAATGTGGTTAATGCTCTAAATAGATCACCCTGTTTCCTGAGTTCTCTGTGATTCAACTGTTATTTAACTTCAATAACAAGATTTTTTTCAAAACATAAAATTCACATTTCAGCTTTTTGTTGCGTCCATACAGAGCCATATGGCAGAACTGTGACACTGTGAAATGGCTGATTTACTTAAAAACTAAACTTTGAAGAGCAAATTAACTCTTTTTAATGTTGCTTTTTGTCATAGCATTAGCAAATTCTCTGCTTTTAATGTTTACCCAGAGGATAATTTTGTATATGTAGTACTATCATGCTAGAAAGAGCTGAGCAATTCCTGGGTAGGATATCAATAGTCCTGCGTAGCAGCTCTGGGTGGCCCTTGTTGAGCAGGGGGATGGAGTAGATGACCTCCAGAGGTGTCTTCCAACGGCTGTCAGTCTATGATGTTGTTCACTTGCCATCTCCATTAAGGGCTGCTCCAGTTCCTGTGAGAGCAACCACCTGAACACAGATGTTAACCACCAGAACCAGACAAGTTTCATTTTTCCATTGGTTATAGTTGCCAAGAAAGTTGATTATAAATCAAAACCTCTCTTGGGGGCCGCTGCAGAAATGCATGCTGGTGGTGTTGTCTTTGGGAGCCTGAGATCTGCATTCTCTGGTTGTGGTGTGTGACCATAGGTGTTAGCTGGTAGTTAGAGATCTAGATGTTACACAACAGCCATCTCAGTGGTTTTAACAAGCGATATTATCTATAGGAAGAGTCCTGTGGGTCCTAGGAAATGAAGCACTGCTTTCTACTTTCTATAAAAATATAGTTCAGAGATTTTTTTTTAAATGGCACTCCCTCTAGAATGCTATTTCTGGACCTTGTTTGTTTGTTTTAAATTAAAGGTCTAGAGGGAAGAGTCTGGTTTCTCCATTTTACCCGATGCCTGTCAATAGAAGGGATTCTCTTACTAAGTTTTGTCTTTAATGACCAGAGCTAATAACCAGCTTGCCAGATCTCCCCTGTTCTGCTCTGGAGTCCTGAGAGTCACTGGAAGATTATACAAGCTACTTTTTTCTGGAGGGCAGAATTACATCCAGAAAATTGACAGACCTTCCCAGACAGTAAGAAACTCTTCCATAATTTCACGTGGGTGATCTGTAGCCACCATTAATCATATGTTTAACTCTTGTAGTTGCTTTGCACTGCTGTCCCATGTCATGGATTTATTAACCACTAAGCCCTGTTGGTGTTCTCAACATTTAATTTGTAACAGCACTGGAGTCATTGCCTAATCTGCTTAATTGCTAGTAAAGGCCGAATGTGGGGAGGATTTCCACTCACCCTCAGAGTAAGAGCTCAGACCAGAAAAATGTGTGTGTTATGACTGAGAGAGACAATGTGTCATTTCTTCTGCTAACCTCAACAGAATTCCCTAAGTTAATTGTTTTGGAGACATGGGAATGTGACTTTTTTATATGAAAACTCATCATATTTAAGAAAGTAGTTAATTCACCCTTGGAGAGTAAATGATTTTGGGGAATGCACTACATTTAGGAATTTTGTGAAACTTAATGGACCTTAGATGGAACTAACTTAATCTCCTCTGCTGATTTCATTCTCCTCCTAGTGTACCTTTAGCCTCAGACTGATCACCATTGGACATACTACATGTAGAATTTTTTTATTTGCATAGTCCTTGAAAGCAACAGTGTAGTTCTTAACTTTGTCCATTACTGTATTCTTCTGTAACACTGAGAATGCCTGTAGTGTTTTGGGTTAGTGTTTCACTTTTCTCCTGTTCTCACCAGATAGTTTTCTAGTCACACAGACATGTGCTTTACTCTGTTCATGTAATTAACTCTGACTAGAAAAGAAGTGTTCAAAAGCATTTTCTAAACATCATGTTTCTTCCTCAGATTCCTTGAATTAGAACATATTTATTAGCCCTCATTCACTAATACCTCAATGCATGGTCCCTTATGCATCTTGCAAGATTACAAAGCAATTGATCAAAAAATATTCATCTGGAGATCCCATTCTTCTCTGTGTCTCAGTAGAAAGATTTGGTACACAGTAACTAAATATAAGTATGCTGGAACTATCATTTTGATTTAAATGAAGTTATTCATGAGGAAATTTGGTAGAAAACAACTTTTATAGATGATTAAATTCATAGTTGGTCTAATGCACCAGGAAAAAAAAAAAGGAAAGGTTTGCTGCAAAGTAGTTACTGAGAAGACAGAGGTCTATCTTCTGTCATAATTTTTACTCTTGGTACAGTTTTGTTTTCCAAATGCTTCCAAGTAGCTTTCAAGTTATGGCAAGTAAGACCAAATGTTTAATGATTTGTTCTTGTTATTATTATTGTTATTATTATTGTTTATTATTGTTGTTATTGTTGTTGTTGTTCTTGTGGTTGTTGTGGTTGTTGCTACCATTATGCAGTAAAGCTTAGCAGCAAAGCCTAATAAATACTTTAATTGTTAACTAGTTAGAAATGAAAATAATTTATTTGTTCATTTTTAACTTCAACTTAAAAGAATTTTATAGCCTAGTACACAAGCTTTGGATTTGAGGCTCTAGCACAGCCTTGTATGTGCTTCAAGTGGTCTTAGGGATGAAAAGGACAGGTAGTTGCATATTCACAGACTGAAAAGCTAAATTAACCAGTCCCTTAAAGAATTTGACATCTTTGAAAAACACAGATAAGTGTTTTTTACAGTTCAGCTTTTTCTTTTGACAGAGTGCTTTTTAAAAGACAATATTGGTGATTAAGGAAAATTATTCTGACCTGGTTCAGCCCCAGAAAGCTTCTTACTACCTTGCCTGTGAATCAGGAGGGTACAGGAGTTAAATCTCCTCAGAGCATTCATGCAGCACTGCCTCCACCTCCTCATAGATCTGCTGCCCCATATACCAGCTCCCCAAGATTCCCAGGGAGCTGGATCCATCCCTGTGGGGCTGATGAGGCTGTGTGGTGCAGCTCTTATCTTACCTTGACCCCATCCTCCCCTCCCGCTGTGAACAGAGATTTCCTAGCTGAGATTTCCAAGCTGTGACTTTGGTTTATTCACTTTCTTTCAGGCCAAATAGTTCGGCAGCAGTAGGCCAGGGCAAACCCACAGCTGTCTGCAGCTCTCCTTGCTGCCCCAGGCCCTGCAAGCAGGCAAGCAGATGCTCCTTGAACCAAAGCAAGCAATCAGGAGGTTCCCCTATTGTGTTTCAGCAAAAATAATTCACCTTCAGCTACATGCCCATGCTGGAAACAGCTTTAAAACACCATTTTGCATACAAATAAGACTTATTGGTGGAGAAAGACTTATCTGGTGTAGGCTGATTGCTGGGGCTGGTGGCACAGGGCAGTGTCCAGCTTTGGCACTGCAAAATGTAGCAGGGGACCTGCCCGCTGCCTTTTTGGTTGAGGGATATGTTGGATTATGTAGTGACTCCCATCCTGGATGTGTGTGGAAAGCAGAGTGGTCATGGTGCCGAGGGAGGGAAGCCTTGCCTGTGTAAGATACTGGGGCACTGGTGAAGTGTGCACCGGAGGCCAGGAGCTGGGTGTCCTTTCTGTGTCCAGTGATATAACAAGTGTAGCAAGAGGTGCTTGTTGAGTTGAGGCATCATATTTTCCATAGGGGACCAATACCCAGGCCAGTCCTTTTTTGAACCTTCTGTAATAATTGCCAAGGACGGACAGAAAATAAATTGGAGGGAAGGATGGGCTGTAGCACAAACCAGTGGAACATTGTCTCAAGTAACTGTTTCAAGGCTTGTTTTAGCATCTTGAAAGGAAGCAGGAATTCACGTGTTTTATTTTTAGCTTGCAAGGGAAGAGTTACTTAATGTTCCCTTATATCTCATCTCAGAAAATGTTCTGAGTGAGGCAGGATCTGCATTTTTGGAGCAAGTTAACCCAAGACTTGCCTGCCTGTGAAAATCCATTTTTACAAGGGGGCATTAGTAGAATTGGTTTTCCCCTTTAAATTTTTAAGTAGAACTAATTCCAAACACCAAAATCACTAGATTGCTAAAATACTTTCTGCTGCTGGCAATGATTCATGATTCACAGTATACAGTCGGGTGCATTTTGCTTTCAGGAAGTCATAAGCATTTTCAGATCTTTATTGTGGGGTTGATTCTGCTGCCATTTGCTGTGATTTTGTCTCCCTTTAAAATCTATGCAGTTTCTTTACTTAAATTTTTCTAATGGAATATTTTCACCCAGAATTTCAATAGTATTGCTGTGACTCCACCCTAAATCTGTAAATAGAGGTGAGATAAGCTACTCACTTATAGCTACTGCTGAAAAAAACCTCGCTTGCTTTTCCTTCTCCCCTCCTCCCTGGTCTCTGAACTTCAGCAGTGTGGCTCATTCTTTAGGTTCCTGAGAATTTATGAAATATTTATGATGCTTCATTTTCCAGCAGTTAGGTTATGAGTGGGGCTGCGAGATGTTGCTGGTCAATACTTGACACCTCTTGTCCAGCACTCTTGGGTCAACAAACATCTCCAGTGCATCTTTAACCTCCTTGTGAGACTGTCCTTACTTTTCTTCCTTTTCCTGTGAGATAGCAGAACAGTGTCAGCAGGAATGAAATGAGAGTGATCATCTTCCTGAATGGGTAAGACAATCTTCAAAGCATTTATTAAAAATAAAACGGGAAGTCAGGGGTTTTCAATTTTTAGCAAACACATTTCTACTGATCTTCAGACTGATGCCTAATGATAACAAAAGGAGAAGCTCTGCATTTGAGCAATATAATTTCTAGTTCTTTGTATTATTGTTCCCCCTCACTATGGCATGGGTTGTTTATATTTTAAGGCCTGAGACTTGTAAGAATAAAAATGGAGGCCTAATGTCACACTTGTGAGCAGCACGTCTTGAACTGCATGGTTGGAATAAATAGGTATTGAGTTAAAGAAAAAAGGAATGTCCTTTTTTTTGTGCATTTGCAGCTTGCTGAAGTAAAAGGCAAGCAAATGGCAACTCTAGCAAGGAAGAAGTCATGCCTCTGAGAGACTCTTCCCGAGCTTAAGAAGTTAGTAATTGCTTCCCACTCTCATAAAAGAGAATTACTGGCATCCCTGTGCTGAGCGGTGTGTGTGTGGGTGACGGGAAATAAAGCTTCCTCCAGACCTGGCCACCTGCTTGAGGAGCAGCGATGGCAGTGGGAGGGAAATGCACCCGCCAGTGAGCTCAGGGTGTTGATTGATGTCTGTTTTCACTGCTGGAGGGGAACGAATGCTGCTGTGCTGTACTGCATGGTGAGCTGCTTCTTTGTGCATCTCGTTTCCCCTTGAGAAGAACTGAGGGTGTTTATGTGGACCCCACTGTGGAGGAGGAGGAACAGCCTACACACCTGCCAGGAAAGGGAATCCTAAACAACTGCTCCTGCTCAGAAGAGATTGGGAGCAGGGCCAAGCATTTGATACGTAGATGATTAAAATTAGACCCCTGCATCTATCTGTACGTTCTAATTTTGAAAGCACTGCCTGGCTTACTTCTCTCCTGCCTTTTATGTAGTCCCCTAATGGGCAAATGCTTCCCCCTCACCTGTAGCTCTGACAGTGGCCCTTGTACTTACTGAACATACATTTATCTTTCCTCTCTGTAATCATACCTGATCACATGCACAGGAACACAGCTTCTGTCTTTCATTTTCCACTAATATTCCCTTGACAAGTATCTTTTTGAAAAGGGAAAAAAGCAATAATCTCTTCTTTGGAAAAACAGCCAAGCATGGAAGCAGTCTTGGCTTTCTGCCTCTCCTCCTGTGCTGCTTCTGCCTGGGGAAAATGAGACCTTCCAACAACCCACATTTGCTGATCTAAAGAGGTTCAGGTCTGGCTAGAAAGCCATCCTGAGGAGGATGGGGAGAAGGGAGGTAGACTGGCACAGCATTCGGCTACAATGTGCTTGTCTGCAACCTGTTCTGTTCACAAGCACCAGAACCACCAAACAATGAAGAAGCAATAAGACAGTGAGACCGTGGCTGTGTGACCTCCAGTTGCAAAGGACTGAGACTTGCAGTGAGCCACACAAAACTGTTGGTGCAGAAGGACAATGTGCAAAATTTCAGATTTCTATGTCCTGTCAATTGGAGAAACACATGGGGAAGCTTATCGTCATTGAACAGTTATTTGTTCCTGAGAACTCTGAAGCATTCCCCAGTACTTCCAGGAAGAAATCATTACATTTCAAAAGACTTTAAGTATTTTTTGATGTTCCCCTCTTAGCAGCCCTTTGTAGCAAAAGAAGCAGACTTCCTGGAATCAGTGACTGCTCAGAAAGCCCTTTTAATGCTGCTGTTCTATAAGTAGCCCGATGTCTACATCCTCCTACTTGAAACTGTATACCTGCTGCAGAGTCTAAACACCATGATGGGAAGAGAGCAGTGGGGACCTACACTCCTGAGGGCTGATCAATCAGGTCATGATTCTGCTTTGAGAGAAAAATTCTTGGGTAGACTCCCCTGGGCACAGAGGTAGCACAGCCTCCACAATACCCTGTGTGGTTGGTTGGCATGGGCTTGCCCATCACCCTGGTAGTTGCAGGGATGTCCTGATCCTGGCTCTTGCATGTGCACCACCATACAGGTGAGCTGTTGCAAAACAAAAGCCGAGAGCCATCTGATCGGTGAGCAAGTGCTAGTTTATTCAGCTTAGCCACTTTACTATATACCCCATTCTGTTACATCCCTCTGTCCCCACGAGGGTGATTACAGAGTATTACTGGTTAAAGGTAGCTGTCCATAAAGCTATTGCTAACATATTATTGGATACACTACCGTGTGTGCTAAGAAATCAAGTTATGCTAAAGTTAGCTATGTTGACAGTAGTGTGCGGCGATTCCCACCAAACTAGCTGGTGTTTATATTTTCGCCTCTCTGCTTCAAGGTCTTGCCACCTGCTCAGCACAAAGTCTCACGGCCCCACGGCCTTCTCTGTAAAATCTTCCCACAGTGAGCAGCCACTGCTGTACCTTTCCTGGGTAGAACTTGCTCACTGAGAAATACCAAATTATTTTCCCAGGAGGAGCACATCTTGAACTGTAAATCGAGGCTTGAGTCCTCTCCACACAGTCCCAGCTGGGGCCTGGTGAGAGTGCATGGTAGCTCTTTGTGCTGGATTCCTTTTCCTCTGGAAAAACTACAAGCTACTGGATGCACGCCAAGGCAGAGAGAGGAGGCAGCTGATGCACACCTCGTTCTTGCCCTAACATGGAGTGAGGCCGTGGTTACAGGGCACACACAGATACAAAAGCTTTTTTTTTTAATATCAAAACTTAGGAGCAAAGCACCTTGTATAGCAAAGCAAAGTTTATAGCTTGCTTCAGCCTGGAAAAAGGCTTTTCAGAGCAAATAGTGCTGACATTGTCTCCTAACAACCCTGCAGTGTTTACTGGAGGTAGTTTATCTCAAGCTGTTTTTTCATTCCTGTGTATTTTAAATTGCTCTTCCAGCCCTCAAAATTAATCAAAAGCAGTGACTTCATAATGAAATATCCCAATAAAAAAACTCAAGCAAAATGTGTACATCTTTTACAGAGCAGCACCCAAAAGCCTGCCAGTCGTCTTACTTGTAAGAGGACTTAATATTTATGCATAGCCTCTAAGCATCCATCTCCATCAGTAAGATACTGTACAGAGTATAGGGATGTATTTGAGATGTAGTAAATGGAATTTTTAACATTACAGATGCAAGCATTCATTGTAAATGAGCAAGAGGACAAGTACATATAAAAGAGATTTCCAGAGTTATTAAATTCCTATCGCTGTCATAAAAATGTTGGCATGTGAGCAAAGGGGAGAAGCCAAACTAAATGCCCCCGAGAGCAAAAGGGGAGCAGGACTGAGCGGTTACACATTGTCTGCAGGAGCTGAACTGTCTGCACGTGCATAGCCCCTGACAAGCCCTGGCGCGTGCTGTCTTATGCCTGGAAAGGCTTTTACAGCCTGTTTCCCCACGGCTGAAGGTGCAAGAGTCATTCATTACATTAATGAGAGAGGAAGCTGGAAATGATATACACATGAAGGGAATCTTTTGAGAATCGTGTTTCACAGTTTCAACTACTTAAGGAAAAACTTATTTATAATAATATACTGCCTATAGGAGGTGTGTGTCTGTGTAGGTATGTGTGTATGTGCATGCAACGTGTGTATGAGGAGGAGGAAATTCCACTGTGGTCTGTGAGCCATAAGTACATTACTTATGTTCCTTCTTAAGCCCCAGTACTTTATTTTTGGGGAAAAAAAAAAGACATTAAGAAATTCCCAGGGTATGGTATGTGCGGGTGTGTGTGCAAGGGAGTATGAGTAACTCATCTTCACATTTAGCCGGAGCCTCGCTATTGTCAAAGCCGCTGAATCACTGCCTGTGAGCTGCCATCTTTGCCATGGTGATAATTTGACAGCGTGCCAGCATCGCTGCCTACTGTCTCTGAAGAGCTGACCTTGTAACAACATCAACACTCTTCCTTTGGCTTTTGCTGACATACTCTAAGCTCTGGAAACTGTTTTCAAAACAAATATGTAATGAAGTATTGTGCTTGTAAAAGCAATTGTGTTTTCATCCGTCAGATTACTTTAGGGTTTCTTGCCTGCCAAAGGGCAAAGCAAAGGAACAGGCAGGGAGGACACGGCTGTTCAGATAAAGTGAGAGGCTCTCTCTGTACTGAAATGATGGGAATCAAAAGTAACCTTCAAAAAAACAGAAATTAACAGAAAAGTGGCAACTTACTGACTCACTGTAAGCCAGACTGTTTCTCAAGGTCATGAACAGAGCAAAGACAAGTGAGCAGACCTCTGCGAACAACATGAAGAACACAAAGGAACCAAATTTACTACGTGCTTTATATTGTTGTATGTCTTTCTGTATGCAGATAGGAAAGAATCACCATCTAAAAAACTGATTGAGACCTTCCATCTAGACATTTGTTATGGGGTAGAGGCTTGGCTTAGCAGATGGAGTAAAAGCAATGTCAATATCTGAGTGAGCCAATCTTTTTGGCCCTAGGTTTAGGCCACTCTCTGCTGTAACCTGGCATGTTCAGGCATTCCCCCAGATGTCGGGGATTACCTGAACACTTTGTATTCTGACTGCCCACATGTGGTTACCAAACTTCACATGCCCTCTGCATGTCCAGTCTGTTTAACCGTACCCATCTTGCAAAGGAAGCAGAACAAACCTGACACTGGGACTCAGCCCGTGTTTGCTGCTGCTTAAATTGTGGGGTCCAGTGGCAGTAAGATTCTGTTACTGACTTTTTACTTCTTGCTATCACTACTAAACTAAATGAACATAGCAATTACTGATGTCGTAAATGACATTTCATGGAAAGTTATTGTGATATCAGAGACTGTATCACAGATGCATGACAGTCTTTCCTTGGAAGCTGTCATGTAGTGCACAAATACCGTACATATGGTTAGGTAACAGCAATTTTAATTTTAGATGTGGGATTGGAAAATGCAGTTAGATTAAACCTAGGACTCTGTAGGTTAAGACCAGAATGAAAGATGTAGCTAACAAAAGTCTGGAGGCAGCATCTTTATGAGACACCCCAGTTTTCACACCCCCTCAGAGTTCTATTTTCAGGTGTTGCCAGAAAGGAGAACACTATAATTTATTCCAAGATGTTTCCCCTAGGTCCTTCTTAAAGTACAATTTTTTAGATTTTTTTTAGTCAGGTGAATATTTTGTATGCCTGAAGTTCCACTTTTACTTCTACGTGTAGAAGTAAAAGTTACTCTTGACTTTGTGTAGTCCAGCATAAAAATTGTATTGTTTGCCCCCTTTCTAACTTATCTATTTAAACAGCGTTCAACAGAGAAAGAGCTCTGACTTCATCTCCTTCTGACCCTTGGAGGACCTTTAAGCTTAAACGGGATTTGGCTAGCAATTATCAGTGTGTTACTCTGCTCTTATATATGTGGTTTGTATATGGCCAGCAAAACTTTAGCTGCTGGAGAAAAACATATTTGATAGAAAAAAACCAACAAAATAACTAATTACATTTGACTTTGCATTTTCCACCTTGTTTCTTTTTGCAGTTCAGTGGATTTTAACCTGTAAGTTTCTGTTCCAGCTGCATCTTATTTGGGGATCACATTCCTCCCGTGTTGCTAGCACTTGAATCACTGGGTTAAAACTGACAAACAGAAAAAGGCTGAAAACAGCCTTTTCAATGTGAAAATAACTTGTCGTGGTACCTATTTTCAAACTTTTATAGGCCCTTTGTAATAAGAAGGATGGAGTCTGTTACTCTTCAGGAGATTTGATGATGTAGCATCTCAGACTGGAAAGAGGTGTGCTTGAAGTTGCTGGGCCTATTGTATGTCATGTAGATAGGTTGCTCAAGTTTAGCTTTGAAAGGAGCCTGGGAAAAAAGCTTTTGTTGCCTTGACGAATGGCATAGCTAAGAATGGAAATCTGAATGCTCTCCAAGCTATGGTGGGTGGACAATGACTAAGTCTTTTTAAACATGGCCACCCTACCGGTTCAGATTTGGGAAGGCCTGGGAGCTAGTTGGGTGGGCCATGTCTAAAATGTTTGCCCAAACCACGTTTATAACAGAAATCTGTTACAAATCAGCCTCCTGAGATACTCCTGAAAAATCAGTTCTGCGTACAGTGGAAATACATATGTTTTCTGACAGCAAGAAAAATCAGTCTTTGGGTACCTGAAATTAGTTCACAAGCCATACGATTTATAATTCATTTAACTTTAGATTAAAAGCAGGGACCACTTTTTGGTGCACTGTTTTCAAGTTAAATGTTAACTAACACACACACATCCCCCCGTACATGCACACCCACCCACACACACACCTCTGTACAGCAGAAGCCTGCTTCTTAGAGGCTTGGCTTCTTCTGGATACGTGGCAAGAAGGACTTTCAGAATGCCTTTTCAGGGCAATGTTAGCTTTTACTGGCAGTGCATAATTTTAGCTAATGGATTTATTAGCTTATTCTAGTTTTTTCCTGTTTGTGTAAGTAGGTTCACACAGCAGAGACCCTCCCAGAGGGTGAGGAAGATTAATAATAGGTGAGGAAGATATTTCTACCAAAAGACAGATGAGAAATTGTTCCTTGTGAGAAAGCTGATTTGTGACTATACAAAGCAGACCTACTAGGATGTCCACCAACTGATGCCTGAAATATGCAGATGACTTTGAGTGTTGCTTGAGTCTTTGCTTCTGAAACCAAGGGAGACACACATTAGTTGCTTACTGAGCAGAGTATCGAATTGGACCATAGAAGGAGAAGAGGAGAGTGCCATGGAAAATAAAGCTGTAGGCTGAGCCAGATTTTTTCCTGTTTTGGTGCGTAAAAAGGTCTTGTTACAGCCATATCCTTTAAACCCCGAGGAGGCAAGATCCACTGCCAAGAAAGGCTTTTGCATTTGTGATCTCCTGTATTTTTCTAAAAATAACCCTGATTTCATACCTTAGCTGATGGTCCTCTTAGCAGCCACAATAGACAAAGCCTCTCTGGAAAACATGCAATAATATGTAAAAGCATTAGCTCTGCTCTCTTACAGAGGTCATACACAGCTTTTGAAGAGGCATCCTTGTATTTTGAATTTTGCTAAAACATTTTAAGCTTATCCCGAGCCCTTTCCACTTCCGCCAGAATAAACAATTTGCTGCTGAGTACCAGATATCTTACTCAGCAGAAGAACAGAAGTTCTTCTTTTTTTATTTAAAACAAAGAAAATAAGGAGTCAGTTGGCAGGGGGAAAAGAAAAGATTTGTTTTTCTAGTCCATGGGGAAATTTGTCAGGCTGCACAGTCTGAAATGTCTGCTCTGTGTGTGTGGTTGTTGCTAACAGCCCAGGGAGCATCCTGAGACAGGTGTCATATTCTCTGTTTGATAAGCAGGGAGAAAAGCTCAGCACAGCTTTGGAGGCTGTGGGTCTGTGTTACTGCACTGTTGGTGGCAAATCCCTTCTCCACTCCACATTCTTCATCCCCTCTCCTTATGCCAGGGTTATCAACCTCCTAGATGTCTCGGCTCCTTTATCTGTCGGGCTGCTGGGTTGTTCCCATACCAGATCTGCTGCCAGACAAGGAGTAACACGCAACAGTGCCCTTTGTGGATATAAGAGCTTGTAAATAGCCCTTGTATCCATCAGGTATACCAAAGGTAGGGAAAATACACTGATGACCATGTTTTCCCAGCACAGAGTCGTCTGTGGCTTAAGGACTTCCTGAGCCAGAGGTGAGGCCTCTGTGTTTAACAGGATGTGGTCAGATGGTGGTGTGAATGTCCCCTCAGGGCTTCATGCCCTGAGCCAAGCCAGCTGGTCTGCGTTGTAAGTGGCACTGTTCCTTTCTGTTTTCTGTTCCCAGCAAAATGCAAAGACACTGCTGGAGTTTAATATCTACCATGTAATCATACTGCATCCCAGACTACCTAGGCCTGGATGAGCAAAGTTGGACCTTAAACTGTACATTGGATGTATCTGTACCCCTAACATTGCCCAGGCTATAGCCAGGTGGCACCAGAGCAGGCTGCAGCCATGCAAACATTGACATAGGAGGGAGCACGTGCATCACAGAGGCTTGTCCTCTGCCACCTCCACTGATCAGGAAACAGTTAACAGGAAAGACTCCTTCCATTACTGACCAAAGACAATTTCTGTCACCCAGAAACACATATTGTTCCAAGAGTAAAAATCAAAAAGCCACAACTGTAAAGAAAGCAAGCATCCTTTTGCAAGTTGGCCACCTTCTCTCCAGCTGCTGTTTTACAGTACAGAACATCAGGCTTTTGCCTCCCACAGGTGGCCTTAGGGCATCTAACCCCTAGCACCAGGGGAGGAGGTCACAAAACAGATCCCCACTATGCAGGCTCAGAGCTGCTCAAAAAGCACTGATAGAGTAACCTCCTGTGTGTCAAGCCCACATAAGCACCTTGTGTGCTGAGGCAGATTTGACACCAATGTGCTTGTGTGATAGTCTCAGCTGCAGGTCAGATTTCTGCTACTGAGTGACCTGTCAGTCACAGGTGTGTTTAGTGGTCATGGCATTCTAGCATCATCTCAGGAGTGAAGAGAGTGACTTTAAGCACTGTGCGTGCATAGAAGTGTATCACGTGGACTTCAGGGAGAAAAAACCCACAGCAAGTGAAAGGCTTTCACTCCATCTTGTTCTGGGTCTTACAACCAGCACAGAAATGCAGAACCTGCATTTAAAGATTTTGTAACTCTGATATAAGAATTCTGTTCTTCAGCATTACACATAATTCAGTGTGTCTGAGCACCACTGTCTTGATGGTACACAATTTTACACCATGTCGGTGGTTTGTTTCTTCATCCTTATTTTATAAGGGGTTTCCCAAAAAAAAGTTAATTGTCCACTCTAATAAGCATAGAAATTATTTATCTGACTTACTTTACCTTGACCAGTGCCTCACTTTGGAAGTTTGTGGCCAGTTGGGTCAGTCCTGCTGGTCCAGAAACATCCCACAGCAAAACCAGTAAAATCACCATGTTTGCACTGCTGCGAATAAAGAGCCAGGTCCCTGTGCCTCTTGGTGTGCATTGGCTCAATAAGTCCTGCAGCCAAGTGCCCTTTGAGTTTTAGAGAAGAATTGTAGTTTTGGTTTCCCTCTATGGCCAGATTAATGTAATTTTAAGACCTTGGTGGAAATAATAAGAACATAATAACAGGCCTCTGAACAGTATTGCTTTGGAACTTCATGGGCTTGGGCAAGGGGAAGGCTAGTCTGTAAAAATACCGGCAAGTGCTACTTGCTGCACATTTGAAGTACTGATATATTTGGTAGCTAGTGAAAAGTACATCATCCATGAAGAACCAAGTAAAACTATTGAGAGTAAGCAAAGATTTTCCCAGGGTCTTTTGCAGCTTCTCAGTTTACAAATGGGACCTGAAGGGCTATGATCAGGAAAACAGGCTGTGAATATGTTTTTTAGCGTTTTGTTCTTGATGCGAGAGAAGTGGAAATTGCAATAAGATGCTGGAAATTGCAACAAAATCCTGTACTGTTTAAAGGTCCTGTACAGCAATGCCAGAGCTGTATTTATTGTTCTAGGAAATAATTTTTTCAGACTGTCAAAATAGACAAGAAAGACTTTTGCCTCATTGTATCTATAACTAGTGGTTGTAGCATGTTTCCCTCTGAATTCATGGGGAAATCCTTGCCGTCATCAGAAGATGATGCCTTTTGTGTCACTTCAGTGAGGGTTAAGCACTATCAGCAAGAAGGATGAAAGCTGGTGCAGTTGCTTTAGGGTGCTGAAGGGATGTTTAGGCTTTTGGCTCACTTGATTTATTGCTCAATTATTAGACTACGTCGTAACAATGGTGTGTGTGAAAGGGAGGGAGAACTATACATTTCTGCCTGATTTCTATTACCAACCTCCCAAATAACAGCCTGTGTTAGCAGCTGCTTTTTGCCTTTCATGTCCAGGAAGAAACATTTGAAAGCTTTTATACTGCCTGAGCAAGTTAGAAAGAGAAAGAATGTCTCCAGCTCAGCCTTTATCTCCGGTCACTTATGTTTTCACAATGAGCAGTGAAACTCAAGGCATGTTGCAGCATTGACTGCTATTTTCTTATCTCTTTATTTATGTGGTAGTTTAGAGAGAGGCTAACAGGCATGTAACTGATGAAAAATGAAGGCCTGAGTACTCAGGATATGTATTGCATGAGCAGTGGGTGAAAATCAGCGGAGCAATTGGTTTCCCTCGCTTGCAGTCTTCACAGCTAGTCCTTACGGTGGAGGGAATGATGCCTCTGGTGAAGAAGGAAAGGTGTCACAATATCATAGAATTACTAGATTGGAAAACACCCATTGCATCATCAGGTCCAACCATTCCTATCAGTCACTAATCCATGCCCCTCAGCACCTCATCCATTCGTCTTCTAAACACCTCCAGGGAAGGCGATTCAAACACCTCCCTGAGCAGCCTCTGCCAGGGCCCAATGACCCCTTCCATGAAAAACTTTTTCCTGATGTCAAGCCTGAACCTCCTCTGGTGTTGCTTGAGGCCATTCCCTCTTGTCCCTTGTCACTTGGCAGAAGAGGCCAACTCTCTTGTCTCCACAACCTCCTTTCAGGTAGTTGTAGAGAGCAATGAGGTCTCCTCTCAGCCTCCTCTTCTCCAGGCAAAACAACCCCAGCTCCCTCAGATGCTCCTCGTAAGATTTGTTCTCCGGTTTGACATTATGGAGCTATTTTTCAGGGAGATGTACTCTGTGTGATATGTGGGATACATTAATTGCCCTTTTGTATGCTTGCATGCATTGCAAAATGTGGTGTACCCTGGTTGTTTTGAGCTGATGCTGCAGATGATGTTACAAGACACAAGGAATATGTGAACTGAAATTTCTGGGAAAACCTATATTAAAACCTGAACTGACTCCAGATGGGTTCTCCAAACAGCTCTAGAAACTACTGATAGATTCATATGAGCATCAATTAATGATAGTTAGTCCTTTTGTGTTTCATAGGTGAAGCACGCGTGCCTTGAGCAAGAAAGTTTTCTTTAGGGCTGCTTACACCTTCCTCTCTCTCTATTTTCACCATCATTTGGCTCCACTGTATCCCCTCTGTCCTGCTCTGATCCTGTCTTTCATCAACTCTGCCCTCTTCTTCCCTACTCTACCTCTCCTGATCTCTTCTGGCTTCTCATGCCATCCACCTCCCGAGGAGCCTCCTTTTCTCCTGACTACTATTGTCTGATCTGGTTGCTCGCTGTCCTCCCTGGTGTATCGAACACCCATGCAGGTCTCGGAACAACAGGTAGGCAGTCCTTCTCTGAATATTAGGCTGGTGCTGCTGGACCTGTTAGGTTATAGTCCAGAGAGTGCTAGCAGAAGTGATCTGGCAAAGATGTCTTGGATATTTGTAAGCTTCTTGCCTATATGATCATCTTACCATATCAGGCTCATAAATGACTGTGTCCCCATAAAAATGATGTGAGATAGGATGTACTATTAATCCTATTTTATAGGCAGGGGACTGAGGTCAGAACAAACAGCCAAAGTCTCTTGAATTACACATTAGTACAGTAATGCCATCTTTATGAACATGTTCTCTGTTTCAATTTGCCTGGACAATTTTTTTAAGTGTTTTTGCAAGAGAATGTGAAAAGTGGAGGGAACCAGCATAGTTACAAGGCTGTTCTGGTTCGGAGATAGTGACTACAGCAGGGGGGGAGGGAGGAGTTAGGGGATTACATTATTGTCACAAGTGTACACAGTATTGTCCTCTTCATGCTGAAATCTGTCAGTGTTGATAGCATTGGTTGTTTTTTTAAATTAACCATTGGTTTTAAGCTAAGTTATTTTCAAAATATAAAACACAGGGATGGATTCCTACACACAAACATTGTAACAGTCCAGAAGTTAGGAGGGTGGCTTTTCCTAGTGGCATTCCAGTTTCAAGGATCCTGAGCTACAGTGAGAGAGCTCGGAACCCACCCATACGTCTTCTCAGTCATCAGTGAAGTCCTAACTGCTGGATGTGCACAAGCTTCTTTTAGGCTTTGAATAAAAATCCTACCTTAGACCTGAGAAACCTCTCCAACAAAACTTTTATCAAAACCAGGGTATGCAGATTATGGGTGTTGTATGTGATAAATCAGCATTTTCTTTTTACAAATTGCTGTTGGAAAAGTTCCAGCCAGCCTGGCTTTTCACACTGCATTATAAGAAATGTTCTCATCTTTTGCATGCAAGTTTCGAACTCCGTTAGCAATACTTGCTGCAGTCTGAGCAGATAAGCTGATTTCAATTATCTTTCATTTGATTGCTTTCTGTTTGTTTTCAGCTCACTACCTTTAAAAGGTACCAGTACTGGGTTAACTGTAGCAAAAATAAGTGAAGTTAATCACTGCTGGGGAGAGTAGAGAAGTAAACTCTGACTTCAAAGGAGAACAAATCAGGAACTGAACAAAGATTTTGAGATGCTGTCGAGGGAAACTGAGGTTGCAGTACCAAGTTCCAAATAGTGTCAGGAGTGGGCTGACTGCACAACAGAGATTCCTCTTCCTCCCAGCTATACTAAGAAGGAATCATGGACCAAACAGAACAACTCCTAGTAGAGTTTCCCATTTAGAAAATCAGAGCTGAGTGGACTTTCTGATGCCTCTATCTGTGAGGTATTTAATCTCTGCAGAGTAGGTAAGGTACCCAGATGCCTAGCCATGTTCTTTCAGACTTACCTGCATTTTGTGTTTGTGTAGTACCAGGAGACTGAATATGACTCCTAGGTGCACCTCCCCATTCATTCCTCTTAGCTTAGGAGAATTTGAGCCCAGGCTCCCCTTTTTTATCTGGTAAAATTGTAGGCCAGCACAAATAATAAAGAGTGGCACCAGAACTGTTCCCTCCACACTCAGCTACTAGTTTTAAGTATTTATTACAAATACCATTGAATATAAGTGAATTCTAACATGTGTCCCTTTGCAGGTTTTTTTTTTTTTTCTAAAACCAGTTTCCTGCTGTAAGCCAAGCAGTAATGTACCCAGTTATGACTGATTTTGCTTTTATTGTGTTCCTTAAGACTTCACAGCTTGCCTCTCATCCCTTTCTGGAATAGTTTTTAAAATAAAATGTTTTAAGCTATATTAAAATATAAATTATAATCAGCTTTAATTTTTATGCCACATTTCATTTTGAAGTATTTGTGTGAAAGGTCCAGTATGTTTTACTATTAAAATAATTTCCATGGAAAGACCAACCTCATTGCTACTGAACGGAAACAATGACTTGATGTCAGGTGTGGCAATTTCAGGAGCAGAATGTTCAAAAGAGAAAGTAGAAAAGAGAAATACAAGGATTTTCCTAAACATCACTAACCTTGATTTTTGACTATGTGAATATACTTTTTTCAAACTTAATGTGGATCCTGGTGACACACTATCTTTTGAAAACTAGTTTTAGATTATAGAATCTCTGAAAAGTTTGTCATAGTTTATCATAGTAAGAACACATCACAGGCAAAGCAAACAGGTCTGTTGGGCTGATGCTACCAGAGGACAATCAGAATGGACGTAGGTTAACATTACTTAGACTACGGATAAGAGCAACTTGGTGCCCTTTATATTTGTCCTGTCTCCTACAGTGTAATGGGATAAATCTATTGCCCTGTGTGGTCTGCATTTTGGGCATTTCTTCCACCACCCCAGGAAGCTTTCATTTTAAAGTGCAGGAGTCTCAATCTGTTTTGTTATGCATCTTTTTACCACACTTGAATGACCTGTCACACTCACATTAGCTGTGGTTGTTATGATCAGCATTCATTTCAGCAGAACTACAGTTTCTGTAGTGACTGCTGCCCAGGCTGCGCAGGTGGGATAACCAGGAGACCCAGGGTGCTAAAGGGTCCCAGCTCTCAGCATTGCAGACAAGTAAACACTTCATTTGCATTCTTGCTCCAAATGCAGACTGGCTCTCTGAGTACTGGTTAAATTAAAACAGTTTTAATCAGCTGCAGCTGTATTTGGCTTGATTGCTCTGAATACAAATTCCTAGCTATTTTCCACCAACATTTATCCTTAAATATATTAATAATATATGTAAAGATAGATAAGGGTAATGTCAAGATTATCTGTATTCATACAAGTCCTTAATTTGGAGGTCCATAGTGTAATTCATCAGTCATTTCAATGTGCTTGAATCCCAAGAGGGCAGAGTCACCTCCGTCTTCTGGGCCACAGTGTGCTAAGCACAGTGAGGTCATGAGGTTTTTCTAATGTGCTGCTTGGTATGGAGAATCATCCCTGTGAATGGTTAGTCACCGGAAAGGCTCTGTTCTTTCTGCCTGCAGGTCAAAATACAACAGAACTGTAGACATCCTCTCTCCCTTATACAAGCATTCAGTGACACAGGTTTTCTTTTGTCCAGAATTGCTGAAGAGATGATTTAGGCCAAAGAATGTGGTACAGTTCCACAGTGGGATGAGGACAGATGCTGCTTCTAAGATGTTAAAAGCTGGCTAAGGAGAAGTAGATCCCATGAAACTCAGGGTAAGTATGGGATTTAGAGGATATTTTAGAGACACTTTAGAACTTCCTTTGCCAATGAGTAGTAGCAGAGAGAAATCCTTCCTGTCATGCTTCATATTTTGTTGGTATACGTCCAGAAGAAAGGGAAGATTAGGAGTTCTTGCATGAAGATAGGGAGGAACTTCAGAATGCATCAACACCCCGTGGGCAGAAATATCACCATGCATTTTACACCTGTGTTGGGGAAGCAGGAGTCAAGCTATTGGGTTTTGTGGCACTAGCCTGGGTATTGGAAACTCCAGTGTCTTCAGAAGGGGCTGGATCTGGAATAGGTCAGCATGTCTTCAAGCTACCATCCACAGTCTGGGTCGTTCAGTGTCTCTTAGATGGGAGAAAGTGAATACCAGGGTGCTGGCCACTCTTTCCACTTGCAAGGTGCACATGACATAAGGGATAATTTCTCAGAGCAGAGGTAGAAGAGGAGAAGTTGCATGGGTTTTGTAGTACATGTGATATTCTGGAGTTCTTGTTTTTTCCACAGGTTCACACTGGCATGCATCTTTTGGTAGAACTGGAGTGGGAAATTTGAAGATGAAGACAAAAGTGAGACATGATTAGATATAACTTATTTACTGAACAACTGATAGTCTGTGAAAGAAGATAGTAGCATCCATGAGTACAGTGATATGTTTTAGGACACATAGGTGAAATGTTTCATGACATTAGGAGATCTAGCTTCCCAGATATCTCTGTTCTTCTTTCATATGCAGTCAAGTCAAAGCCCTATTTTAGAATTTCTGTCCTGTTCCACCTTTTGTACTACAGACAGCGGGTCCTGTATGTGCATCTAGCCCCAAATTTGAAGGCTGAGGGTTTCCATTTGAATGCTGAGCTTCAGCTTGGTTAGGGGATCAGGAGAAGGGATGAGGGATATCAGTTATATTTTGAAATTCATTCATAAATTTAACCAGAAATTACTTTTCAATTCTTTTTGGGTTTTGGGGGGGAAAGTATGAGCCTGAGTAATGGCATTTTATTAATAGGCAAACATTGTTTCTGGAACTATTTTGATGACACTCAGTTCCATTGGGTTCACAGCTACAGATACATCCTTGCTATGGCAATTGTCTGGTACACATACAAAGTACTGCTATTGAAAGAAAGACAGCTGTGGTTATATTTAGGTAAAAATTAAGGAAATAAAACATTGCCAAAACAAAGATGATAAACTGATTTTAAGAGAATGCTTTTTGACTTTCCAGGTGAAGGTAAATAGATCTTAAATTAACAGTGGTGAAATTGCTAAAAATTGTTTGATCACATCCTTTAGAATTTAAGGAAGAAACATCCTTGTTCAGTGAAAATTAGATAAAAATAGTGGGTTTTCCTATATTTTTAAATGATCAGGAGCACAATCCGAAGGATTGACACCAAGGAGTCACTTCTGTCTGAAGCACCAGGTGCTCTCAGTTTGGTTGGTGTAAGAGTTGTGCAACTCTCATCAGGAAGTCAGGGACTGTTTTGCCTCTTTTTTAATCAACATCACTCCTTCGCTTTCCTGTACTGGCCTCTCCAGAGCAAAAGACTGCTTATCTACTCAAATGGAGCAGGAACTTCTTTTTTTGTAGAAAAGCACAGGGAGAAGATTGAATTTATTTTCATTTGTGATATAAGTAGGGAATAAATCCATCCTGCCAGAGCTGGAAACCAAATGTATTAACTCTTTGCATACTTTTCTGCCAGAACCCCTTATACCAAAACTCCCTATGGAATGTTGGGAAGGGAAATCAGTTGAATCAGTGACAGAAGGCAAAACAGACCATTGGCTTTAGCAGTACTTGTGTTCCCCACAACTGTGACTCCATCGTGCAAGCCCAGTCAAATTTCCCAGTGACCCAGTTCAGTAATCCTGAAGTCTGTTTCAGGCTTCATGTCTGAAGATTGCAACAAACTGATTCCCTGAGGGAGCTGGGAGCCAGGAGCCCATCAGTCATCTAAGCTATTTTTAGCCAGGATGCACTACCATTTGCTGCGCAACATTTCACACGTAAACAAGCCTAAGTGAGAATAAGTGTAGATATTTTGAATGAGATCCCAACTCGGAGCTCTTTGGACATTGGTATGTGTACTAATTAATCGTATGGCCAGATTAAGGGGTTGAGATGTCCCACTGCAGTGCCCTCAGCTAGAAACTAGAGAGGACTGCTTCTTCTGCACAATGGCAAAGTTCACAAAACAAGTTTGTTCTTTACAACAGTTAACAATTTCTGATCACCTGTGTCATTCTGTCTTCTTATATCTGTCCCTTTGTTCCCTATATAATTATGTATTTTACCATAATCCCAATAGGAAAGTCAGTCTTGCTTTGGTTGAAGTTATGTAAAAACTGGCACCCTGCTTTACACACTGTTTGTACACATGTTTTCCTTAAAGGTTTCTCTAGAAAAGCTTTTACATTCATCACTGTGCTATTACTCATACTTAGCTTTCATGCTAATAGTACGCAGACACAGTCATAAGTTGTTGTAATTGTTGCTGATGGTGCTCTGTTTAGTTAATGTCACTTCTTCCTGAGTATTGTTATGTTTCTTGAATCCATCCATTTTCACTTTTGTTAAATTAAAAAGACACATTAACAGGCTTTCAGAAAGATTTAGGGAGAGGGAGACCTCTACATCCCAGTGCATGAATTAAAAAAAAATGCAAGTAGGCCCATAAATGAAAATCAAGAGTTGTTTCTATTTAATAGTTGCATCTCTTTCAATGCAAGATTTATTAGTTTCCATTCTCCTGAGGCTTATGAATGTGCTTCGTTGGACTCGTTGGATTCAAAAGCAGGGTTTCTTCCACTCTGCAGGGTAGGGACGTAGAAGCTGGCTAAGTTTTGGCACACTCTATGAGCCTCACTTGTGTTCACAGCACAAGCTTTGTTCTCCTCTGCATGGGGGCATGGTGACCTCTGGCCATGTGTCTGTTTAGTGATGCTTTGCTAGATGTGATGCAGAGTTTTTTAAAGGGGGAGTTTACACCTAATTTGCCTGCTTGAAGTCAACCATGTCATGGAGAAGTACTCAGCCAAATATTATGGGTTAAATAGCAGAAGATTTACACTCATCCATGTGGCCTTAAATGTGCTTGTCTTCTCTGTGATGCAGGTAGAGACTGGCTTGGGCCAGCCCAAGCAGCGTGGTGGTGGACCAGATATGACAAGGTCCAGTCTGTGTTCCTCTGAGATCCATGCCTGAGTTTGGGTTTGGATTTGCTCCATAATGCTGGTAGCAATGAGATCCCCTGAGCCCCATAGTTGACAGGGCTGTTCTTCCTATGCTAGAGCAAACATACAGGGAAACAGTTGGCTCTGTGAAAGCACTAGAGTGGTGGAAATATCTCAGACATGTTACTGCCTCCTACTGATTTTCCAAACTTAGCAAGGCAAGTTAATAAAAAGGACAGAAGGCAGCTATTGGCAAAACACTGTAAGTAAAAGCATTTGAGGTAAGATAATAAAGCAATACATAAAATTGCAGCAGAATTTTGCACTTTGTCCTCCTTCAAAAATGTAGATGGGCTATGAAGTGTAATCAAATATTAAAGTAACAGTTAAAAATAGTTTCACTTAGTGCACTTCCCTTGATCTCTTGGCCATGTTTTTATTTCAAGATCACTTTTATTCTATTGCTACTTTCTCTGTCCTCTGCTATTATATTGAAAGGTTGCACAAACAGAAGTACAGAGAGCTGTCCAAACCAGAAAGCGAACAAAACAAATAAAAATAAGTTTCTTTATGAAATTTTTTTAAAGTAATTTTCAGTGTCATGTAATAATAGCGTATTTGAAAGTCAGAGAAGTGGGAATTTTTTTTTTTTAAAAAAAGGTTGATTGTATGTTTTAAGGACTTTTCATATAAATACTGTATTTCTTTATAGTGGGAAGAACAGTCAAGCAAAACCCTGTGCAGATTTCTGTTGCTTGAGGGCAAAATAACTCATAGCTTTGCAGGAGGCTACTGTTGTAGACCCATAGCAGAATACACACTCTTGCTGCCTGGGAGCATGATAAAGAAGCATCGAGCTTGAAAGGACGTGTGAAAATATATAGGTAGGAATTTGTTCTCACTGCCATGGTGTTTGGACACTGCTTACTTCATCTGTCAGCTGAATCTGGTTCTTTCCGTGTCTTCTGAAAATTTGCCACCCTAGCCTGAAGACCAGTTCAGCCCCAGGTAGGCAGTCAGGTCCCAGTAGAATATAGATAACAATTTTTCTGATTTTTTTTTTTAGTAACTTCCCTGGCATTTACAGCTGAGAAGGAAAACTCCAGACAGTGAAGTGTGCATTATCTGTTCAGTGGCCCTCCAGGTAGCCTAAAGCCTGCCTAAGTGGTGGTCATCCACCACTGGGGCCCACATCCCTCCCTTAGCATCAGAAGCCCTGGAGGGATGGATGCTGCTCCCTGCTTGATCCTGACAGCTGCCAGGGAGGATGGTTCCACTGCTGTTTCCACTGCTGATTCCTCTGTCCCCAGGGCCAGGGAGAGGCAGCAGGGCTGCTCCACCCTGTAAGGGGATACTCAGCACCTGCGAAACAGTGGGAAGAGGGTTTGGAGGAGATAAGGGGTGGCCTTGGGATCTCACCTAGCTGGTGATTTATTTGCCCCAGTCCCGCTTCCTGCCAGACTGCAGATTTGCTCTCAGAGATCTTAACTGTTCTAAAATTTCTGGCAGCTTAATGATTATCTCAGATGAGGAGTGGGATGAGCTCTTCCACATGAGTTTCCCTTGTAGTTTGTGCCAAGCTGTGAATATAAAATGCCAGATTCTGCTTATATAAAAGCACTCTGTCTGATATATATGGCACAGTTCCCTTGATATCCTTAAACTAACTGCAACAAAACAGACCAGACATGCTTATCAATTTTAGCTTTTCAACTACTAGTGTCATAGTACTATTTTCAGTGACTTTGGTTTTATCATGGTGACATTACTGCCAGTGAACTACTGTAGTTGAAAGGTTGTTGGCATATCCTTCCTAATTTTGAAAATAAAATATCCTTGTCTGCCTCTGGCTGAGTGGTTAAATCACACTACAGTGGCCCTACTTGATAATTTTCTCATGAAAGACTCAAATCCTAGGGTTAATTAAAGCATGGAATAAGCATCTAGGGAGGCATATATAAATGCTAACAAGCTTCCTACCACATATCTACATGTATAGTTATGCTAAGCTGAGGACAAAAAATCCTTACATCTCTTACAAGGCAGAATTTTTATATTTTGTGACAGATATGGCAAAAAAAATACCCAAACGATAATAAAACCACGCAAGATTTGATAACTATGATATGTAAATATACCCCTAATAATCACAGGGATTAGACATTCTGGGAGATTGTATAAAGCTTTATATTTACAGGAATCATAATACTTGTTCTTATCAGAAGAATCTGGATCTAGGGTCAGGAAGCAAGGAAGACTGCTGTCTGACTGAAACTGCCAAAGAAACTGTAGCAACCAGAGTTACCTACTGAAACTGTAATCTGGCAAGTGCCGCGTGCCAGAACATTATAGAGAAGAACTGCATGATCCATAATGGTAGGTGATCAGAAATATTGCTCGGCTTCTTGCCTAAAAATCCCGATTTCAAGAACACCCACTGACACTCACTATCCACCCCCAGCACTGACACAGGCACTGACTCAGAAGGAAGGGTGCCAGCTCCTGACTTCCACTTCTCCTTGGCTGGCCTTCCTGAGGTTGTTTTTTTCTCTATACTTTATGCTGGTTAGCTGAGGTAAGGGAAAATAAATGGATTAAGTAACCTAGAGTTTTTGGCAGAAGCCCTCATCACTCTTCTGTCAGCAGCTGTTTGGACCACTCTGGCATAAGGGGATTCTGCAGAGGGTCTCTCTAGCCCCTGGCACACCTGGATTTAGGTCTGCAGTCCAGTAACTGATTTTGTTCATTTTAAAAGAGGTTACTGTTTGTCTACTAGAAGCAGAGCCTTAGGAGATGTACTGATACCATCTGCTTTAAGCATCCAACTTGGATGCAATTCAGAGGACAGTGTTAGGAGCAGCAGTTCCCTGTAACTTCATTGTAGAGAGGCAGGTGTCTCTATGCAGGCAATTCAGTTCATTCATGTTAGATGCTTAAAACGGAAGGTATGCAAATTCAGATTGTCTGCTCTCTTCACCAAGTTCGTTGTTTATATCTGTTTATATCTTAAATGTGATTTATCATTGAGCCACTGAAAGAAACGTTGCACTCCTTTAAAATTGCCTGCCCAGTGTAAAAAATTCTTCATCTATATTAGTTCATAACTGCACACTCATTCCGTGTGCCCCCAGCACACATACACACATGCTTCATGCTTTATTTGCCTGGGAGGTGGTACTGCCGGATTGCTGGGCAGCTAGCAGCGGGGATGAGGGAGCAGGAGGCTGCCAGGCAGGACTGGCAACAGCCACATGACTTTCAGGTGAGTAGTGAGAGGCTGGTGGTTGGGCTGTTAGCCCAGATGGTTTTTGAGGCAGTTTGAGCTGTTGCCTTTGTAGAAACATGTTAAAATATAAATGAGGAAACGTGTTTAGAGTGAAATCCTCTCTGCAGGAGCATAGAAGTGACCATAATGATAGGGAACCTAATCACTAATTTATTTGTGGATGTCTTTTTAAATATATCCTTTTGAGAATCCTTAAAAAAGGCTGTTTCATCAAACCGCTCCCTGATCCCTTGAGCATCTGGGTTGGTTCCCACACTTTGGAAATGCTTGAGCTATCCCTGCTGCACAGTCATAGTCCAGTCTTCAAACATTTGTTCTCCCCAGCATTGTAGTACTACTTCATACAACAATCACTAGTCTTGTGCAATAGTAACCACTGAGGTGAGGAACACATCAGACACCCGAGGGAGAGAATTCATGAAGCCAGACCTGGTAAAGTCATGACATGGGTGGTAAATACTTGCCAATACTTTGTGGAGCTGTTAAGTTCTTCTTAACAATAGGAGAAGTAAATAAGCAATGCAGAATAGTCAGCAAAAAAACTATGAGCAGCTCACTACTATTTAACAAGAGATTATACAGACCAGTCCTTTCTGGAGAAGGATGCTTGTGGTAGACTGGGGAGTACAGGTCAAACCTCCCAGTTCCTAGGTCATTCACAGCCAGTGCATTCATCTTGTGTCAGAGGTAGGAATGATGGGAAAGAGGATGGAAGTGATTTATATCCTTCTCTTTTTAGTTCTTTCTTCCTCTTTTTTTTTCCCCCCTCTTCTTGCATGCAGCTGTGAAGGTGTGTGCAGGTGGGGTCACTGTGCTCACTCTCTGCCAAGGTACAGTCCCTTGTTTGGTGTGGTGTGAGGTCATACCTGGGTGACACACCTGTCCTCCCTGCCACTCCTTGGGCTCATTGCTGGTAGGTGAAACACAAGGCTGAGGCCAGTCTCCAGGTGGCAGAGTGTTTGTTCATTCTGACCTGTGTTGGTGAAAGTACTTTATTTTACATTCAGAGGTGAATCACTACTAGAGAGAAATCACACTCATCAAATATTTTGATTAAAATAATTTTTTGAGGGATTGTGGGTTCTCTAACTGGAGGGCCTACCTGAGATTCTGGCTGCCAGCAGAATCCAGACCCACTGTCAGGGAGGAGGAAATAGAGTGAAGGAGAGGCTGTAAGGACTTTGGTTATCACGACCCTTTTTCTCCTATTAGGAGATAAAGGTCACAGTGTCATAACATAAACTCTGACCGCCTGCCTCAGTGCAAGGTCTTCCCCATGCCAAACGACAGTGGCTCATGCCTGTCTCTGCACACTCCTCCCCAGCACTGCCAGAACAAAATCCTTCCGGTGTTGTGAAGTGACTCAGCCACAGAGATGTTTCTGCATTGTATTTCCATTGCTCTAGACTGCCTGAAGCTTCATCCTGCCTGAAATATTGTTAATTTGAGAAGGGCATTGGAGTCAGCTTGTGTCCATACGGTCTTGTTAGTGCTGGTACAGCTGCAGCCATGCCAGGTGCAGTCTGGGCTCTGCAGAGCCCTCTGGCTCTCTCTACCCTCTCTGCCTTCCTGTCCTGTGGCTTGCCGGGAGCTCAGAGGGGAGCTCATGGCATCTCCCCATGCTGTTGGGGCTTGCAGGTCACTGATCTCCGAGAAGGACCTGGTGGTGACATCCAGATGACCGTCTGGGCTGTGAAGGCAACGTGAAGGAAGTCATATTGTTTGTCAGGCAGGTGGAGACAGTGAGAATATATTTAATTCCCAGTGTCGGTTCCTGCTTGGCTTCAGAAGTGCTGGAGCAGTGCCGCTACTCCATCTGGAGTAAAGTCTTGATGGTTGCTACAGGCTGAGTTCCTCCAGAGAGAGTCGGTTCTCATAGTAGCCAGTCTTTAGCTCTTTCTTTGTGTGGCTTGAGTATTGTGTGAGAGGATCAGTTATCACACAGCAGTAGGAAAAGAGCCCTACAGAAGGCTAAGTAGCATTTGTAATGAGAAAATATTTCAATGGACCACTGGCCATTTGTCTTTCAAGTCCAAATGGGCTTGATGCCATCTGTGTAAGGCCGCCCTGGCCAACAAATGTTTAAAGAAAGGCAGAGTAACCTTCCTTTGAGTATGTTTGACATTGGCTTGATCTCCTGTTGTGTTTTCCAGGTAGTATATTAACTGCCTCTGTTCCAGAACAGTAAGCACAGGATGGTGCTTCAAGCTGTGCTTGAACCTTTCCATACAAAAGTAAGTGCCACCTGGAAGCTGGTTCTCGCATTTCTTAGGAGCCATTCCAGGTGCCTACCTGTGTTAAATCTTGAAGAGTTCAGGGCTGCAGGAAGAGTTCACCATTACTGACAAGCACAGTTTCTGAAACTGGCTTTATTTCTTTCAAGTCCCCTGAAGTTTACTACAAACCCATAGGAGTGAAGGAGAAACTGAGTCTGTGGGGAACACAGCAGAAAAGATAAAGATGTGAAAGTGGGAAATAGTGACACAGGAGGCTGCTTTTAACCTTAGGATGCAGGAGTAAACATGAATTATTGAAATTATGGCTCTTTTAATCTTTGTGTTGTCAGCCCTTCTATAAACAGTGAGCAGGTGCTGTGTGTCCACAAGTCCCATTGAATGGGAAAGTCCTCTGGTAAGGAAGCAGGAAAGCTTCTGTTGGGGCTTCAGCCTGCAGCTTCAGCTGTATGACCTGGATCATTTCTTGGTTAAGACAGAGGGATATTGCTCTTCAAAAGGCTTTGTTCATTTCTTTTAAAACCAAGTGACATTCTTTAATAGTCTATTAGACTTCCTCAATAGGTTTTGTCATGTTCACTCTACACAGAGTTATAGTGAAGTCATTAAAAGTACACAAGACAGACACTAACATTAATAGATGTGCATGGGAGGTTTACTTGCCTTCTAGTTTTGGAGTTGCTTTTTTTCAGTTGTTTATATGTCAAGTACTTATCACAGAGTTTGGAAATGACTGCATAACAACTGAAACTCAATCACATTGTACAACTTCAGGATGTGCTTTATGGCCTTTCTGTTCTGATAAGATTTGGGGAAGAAAATTCACTGTGTGGTAACAATTAAAGGGATACACATGGAGTCATTGTAGAAATTGCTCAGAGGAGATTTTTCTTGCACTCTCGTGTTTTGTCCCTGTATCCAGAATGCCAGGCAGAATTTTGAAACTGAATAGATAAATAATATATATGTCAAAGCGAAGTAACGTGACTCTTCCAGGAGTCTGCATTGCTGTTTTCCATCTTCAGAGGTCTCTTAGAACATCTGCAGCTCTGAACATATACAAAACTGGAGCCCTGTGAACAACAAAGCCAGACTTTTCTGGACTTTACAGTAACATACAGAGTCCACAAACAGCTTTGGCAGTTCCTGTATGAAAATAAGGTAAAAGTATTGTGAATTGACTTGGCCAGAGTTAGACTCTAGTCATAACACAGTAAAGCAGAATAAATTAGTAGTTACGACTTTATTTTAATTGGTTTTTGGGACTCTAACAAGGTAGGTCAAGATCCATGAAGTAATAGCTGTTTTTTCTGCATGTTTCATCACATTCTTAAAAATGGAAAATTGGGTAAAAATGTTAACCTTTTGATAATATAGTTGCAGGTACGTGCTTTTACTTAAGATGCAACAGTGTCTTTCACATCTTAAACAGACCTTTTATCTTGGAAACAAGAAGCAGCTTTTCCAACTCAAAATCACTAGTAGGTTTTGGTGAAGGCTGATTGCTGGGAAGACCTCACTAGGACCACTTTGGAAAAGCCTGGCACAGTTCATATGGCACGTATCAGGTTACTGCCAGTTCATTCCCTGCTCTTGAAGAAATTTTCTACAGGTGAAAGGCACTCCAGTGCCCATTCAGTCCTTTTCTGTGTGCTGGAACTGCTGGAGGAAGGCTATGGCCTATTTTATTCTCAAAGGTGCAGTTGCAAGACTGGGACCTTAGAGGTAGTAATTCATGTGTTCTAGTACAGTTCCCAAGGCAGAATTTGAATGGTATTACTAAGATGTCTCAGCAGTGCAAGAATTCATTTGAAGCTGTAAAGCATTAATGTTTAACTCAAAAGGTTCTGCTATGCTTAGTGCTCATGTTTAATGCAGTAGGGCAGTGTTAATAATGATTATTTAGCATTTCCCAGATAAATACAGTTCTGTTCTACAAGCAAACAATTTTGTTAAAGGTCGTCTTTTCCAGGCCAAGAGGGTGGAAGTGCATGGCTGTTCTCTTTCTGAAGGTGTAAATCTGGTGGCTCTGCAGCTATACCATTGTGTTTCTGTCTGATGAGCATGATTGTGTGATTGCAATTCCTATGGAGATAGAGACTTGAATTCTGAAATCTGTGAGTGGCAGGAGCATAAAAATAATGATCAGCTGTTTAAGGGATTTATGGTTTCCTACTATTAACTCATTATATTTTCTTTAAAATAAACAGTAGATCCTCCAAGCAAAGCATATAGTTTAATTGTATCTTTCTTTTTAGACTTTGCCACAACTTAGCTCTTTCAGTTGACATGATTCTATCTGGATTAGATTTGCTGCACAAGAAAACAACCCTGACTTTTACCGGGTGGGTGGACAGGAAAAAAAAAACAACCCAACTTTTTGTCAGTCTTTTGTGTTGCAGCAGCTGGATTCATTGCTGCTATGGCAACACACCACATGATGAGGTGTATTAGATTGCTGTGTGGAGCATGAGGGGGAATATGAGCACAGCTCCTTGCTTGAAGGTAAAGGTTACCCTGAGGTTTCTGCTAGAGAGCTGGGGGAGGTCAAATGCTCCAGTTCCCAGCACATCTTGTGCTCAGCAGAAAGGAGTAGGGGTGCGTGGTGATATTAAACTGCAGAACCAGGTAAGGTACAATTGCATTGATTAACCTGAGATCCTACCCTCCTCTGTGACAGCAGAACTTCCCAGAGAGTTTTCTCTTAGTTCTTCCAAGTGGTCTTTTTCAAAGTTAGTTTACTATATGGGAAATGTGAGTACACTGATTGTGGTTTAAACTGTTAGAAAGACTCTTCTACTTCAGAGAGATGAGTCTTACAGATTAGGAGGTGATTGGCTTCAGGTCAGTGCAAAAGTGTATGTAGATTTTTTTGTTGTTATTTCAGCTTTACTTCAAGGTGTTGAACAAATCTTGGTTTTGTTTACTGTCTGCACAGTGGTTCAGAACGTCTCTTTTAAGTCAGTGATTTTTATTATCAGTGTGTCTTGAGTCTTCTTGGAACTGAATTTTCACAGCATTTCCCCTTTCAGATTTTAAGCTGTCTCTTTGATTTGGCAATTTTGTTAATGCAGTTAAGCAAACTTTAGTCCACTTTTTAAGGGCGTGAAAGTGGAAGCAGTGCCACAGGATACTATGGGATTACCCTGTTAACCATTCATCCACATACAGGTAAACAGAAATAACTAATGTCAGCATTGAATTTATCTGTTTATTCAGACCCCTGTTAAACTAAAAAACAAAACCAAAATAGATATACCCTCCCATGTTCTTAATTCCCTTTTTTGCTTCTACATACAACCAGATTAAGTTCAACAGGATAGCCAGTAGCATCCTCTGGGTGGAAGAATACAACAATACTTTCAAAGGGAAAAAAAACAGTAGTGGAGAGGGTAGAGAGCATACCTGAAATTCGAGTTAGATGGTTTAATACTTTTCCCACTTACCATGAGGTGTTTCCAACATCTTGAATACTTTCTATTATCAGCAACTTGGAATATATTTCTTCCTAACCGCTGGCCTCCTGCTTCTTTCACCAAATAGTTGCTTTTCTCTCATGATAGACTAAAAGGTTGTTATGAACCTCAAACTTTTGCTCCGTAGATGATTCTGCTCACACAATTAGCAAGGGTCAGAGGCAGAAATACAAGTGCTTTTTGTGCCACTTTAGGGAACAGCAATGAGGCTAAAGACTAATCCGCTCTCTGGTCCTGTAAGATAGCACAAGACACACACTTTGAATGCCTGTGTGAAGCCAGTTGATAGGAAAAGCTCCATTGTGTTTTGTGGTAGACAGATATTAAATATAATAAATAATATATATACAGTGGCCTGGCCCACTACTTTCATGTGGGGTGTGCAAATGTGGAGTCTTTCTGTACTGCTGTAAGTTAAAGATTTCAAGCAGTCTTTCTGTTTTTCCAGCTATATCCCTGGTGATCCAGAGTTTAAAAGCTCTCTTTGTCCCTATAGGCAAATGGGCAGCATTCTTGTGGAAGCTGAGGACTGATGTGAAGGTCAGCCTCCAAGCCCCCATACTCATGCCTTTTAGTGGTGAGAAGTGACAGCCTGAGTTATGACATAACTAATCCAAGTCTGAGTGGTTGGCAACTTTCCCACAAGCAAGTGTGCTTTATGTGACACTATTCGGACTGACTGGATGGTCAGAGCTCACATTTAAATGAGGCTCCTCTGGCTGTCATGAGGTGACTTTAAAAATGTGAAGAAAAATTTGTTCAGCTTTTGGTTCCCAGGGGAGAATTTGTGAAATGAAGAAGTGCATAAATGACCATCACATTTATGATCCCAGAATAAGATTTGCAAGGAGTTGAGTCAGGATTCTTGAAAATGAGGATTTGGAAAGGGTAGAAATCTTTGAAGGGGAAGATCAGCTGTATAAGGAGGAACTCAAGCAAAGTGGGACAGTGATTTAGCTCTGATTCCACTAGTTTAAGCGGAACAAGGAAAATCCAGATCGAATTGTCTAAGCTATCAGAGAAGCTTAATCTATCTAGATTTAGGAACCTTGTTCTATTGTGTGAATGAGGAATCTAATTCAAATACCCAAGAGCTCTTTATCACTAATGCAGCACATCCATTGTGGCCCAAAGCATAAGGTACCAGAGGTGCAAGTGATTCATAGCATAGTATCGCTAACACACTGTCTAACTGACTGTCACAGAGATGTACCAGGGAGCTTAAAAATTAAGGAATCCAGATAAAAGGAGACAAAGCACCCTCTGATAATTACGTCCCTTGACATGAGTTTCATTTGTCTTCGGAATCAGAGCTGTGGTAGTTTATCACAAAGCAGAGAGAAAAGGAAGTGAGAGTCTTAGGGCCTTCATTATTAAGCAGCAATAGCAAAGCAAGATAAACAAGAGTGTCTAAGTAGCCATCTTTACTACAGTAGCAAAAAGGTAAGAGATTATGCCATGGAAAATCATATTGTTGGTAAAGCCCGGGGAGCAGAAGGAACATGGGCACTGTCAGCAAAAGGTGGTTTGCTTCACCAAAGACTGTTCCTTTGCATGTTTTTTCTATGATCATATTAGACACCGCAAATGTTCTTAAAGATGACAATCCTGGTTGTCACTTGGTGAAGAGTACTTTAATTTCAGGTATCACATTTTATCCATTTTTAGGATCTTAGAGTAATATGAACCTTGGCCCCTTGATCTGTTATTCCACTTATTTTCTACTATCTCATTAATTCCATTGAATTTTTTAAAAAACCTCATAAACAAGGGACAGTGTCTTATATGTCTGTAAACTGCACAATGTATTAATAGCCAATGCTAACTGAAAGGTGCATTAAAGCAAATAATAATTATTTTAACATGTGGGTGCCTCTTGTACATAAACCAGCTGAGAAAGTCATGTGAGACTGCTAGAATGTGCTCTTGTACCATCAGAATAAGTCCACTGCACAATTTTGCTTTTCAGATTTTAGCCACCGTTAGAACAGTAGTGTCACTATATTTGTAAGAGAGATCTTATCTGCCCACTCTTACAGATAAATATCACACAATTTATTAATATAATATTTTCACTAGTTTTGGACTCATGGAAAACAGTGGAAAAACCAAACTGATTCCACTGGAAATAAAATAATTAATCTGTTGGATTGCCATGACCGTGTGTCAGCCCCTGGGAAGACAGAAATATGGGATCTTGCTTACTAGGAATCAAAGCAGACTATGTAACATGATGTGTATATGCCTTGTATGCAAATAATAATGTTGACAAAATTCCAGTAGGGAAAAACTTGCAGTTACTAATTGATGTAGGAATATGGACACTCATAGGAGCAGGCTACTCCCTTGCTCTCAGATGGATGAGATATTTTTCTAGGGATAAATATGTACAAGTATGATTACAGTAGCAGATGCTAACTCTAGGAGATTGGGCTCCACATCCAAATGTTCTGGCTCAAATCAAAATGGGAAAAGCATTTTGAAAAGGAGAGCTACCATTTCCAGGCCACCTCTTGGATCAAGAGAGGATGTTTTGACAGCAATCCAGAGTGTCTTCTTCACATGCAGGAACTGTGCTGTCAGGACCAGGTATTTCCAGAAGACCCGTCCACTTAAAGTGTTTGACATGGAGACTTAAAGATGTCTGTTTTCTTTGGAAGGAAGTTCACTATGAAATCATCTGAGGAGAATTTGATTCAATTCTTCAAAAGCACAAGAGCTTGTGGCATCAGGATGTTTATCTTGGATGTCTGTCAGGCTAGCCCATTTCAGCTTTAAGGTTGTGCTGAAACAGGTCAAACACACACAATAACTTATGGAAAATAAGGCTCTGACTCCTAGACTGTCATGGCCACTGAGCAAAGAAAGGAGGCTTGTATATGAATGCCTCAGTGAGAGATGTAAAGCTGCCACCTGGCCACATTTACCTGTGGTCAGATGTCCTATAATTCTTCATCTGAGGAACCTGTCTTCAATATTACCAAGTCCAAAGTGCGCACCGATCATGAGTCTATGCTACAGCATGGTCATGGGATGTTCTTTTCTGCAGCTGTGAACTGTGGAAAACTTTTTTTCACTGCAGAGCAAGAGTCTTTTCAGCCTTCTGTTCCCGGTAGCACAACCTCTTAAGGAAAAAATGCCAAATGCTGTGATGCTGTGAGGAGAGATCCTCTTTGACTGGTGGAGAAGTAGAGATACAGCCCAAAGAAAAACTCTGTGTTGGGCAAGGCAGCCATGTAGTGCAGAGCCCCTAAAACTCAGAGACTCATTTGGGAATATGCACAGATGATTACTTTCAGTGAGGAATTAACTTCCTGCAAAAGAAGGAGGAAACAGCCCCTTTGACCAACAGCTCAGGGCATCTGGTGGCTCTTGGAGATGCTAGGTCTTTGGACAGGGAGCATAGTTTCCTTGTACATATTTGACCCCTAATAAACCTGTGCTGAAACAGTCTCTGGATATGAATATCAAAGACTAAAGCTCCTATCCAGATCTATGCTAAGGAAAAGCTCCTCCCCATGGTTCTACTACCTCCTCCATCAGCTTCCAGCTATGCTAATTAATTAATCCATGACAAGACTCCTTTTCCCTCCTTGCCTCTCCTATGTAACATAACCCTCATACACATGCTTTTGTGTATGCATACACATGCACACACACACACTTTAAGCAAGTTTTGTGTGCTTACTCTGTGTCATGAGACACAAATTATTGAGTTTGCATTGAATTACTGTTTGTCATGATTTCCGAAAATAAAAATGATTTAAGAAAAGATTAAATGCTTTAAGCTGTTCTAATAATGATAAGTGACATATGAAATGCTATTGCATTGGGTCAAGGAGAGAAAAAAAGGCACAAACTGCAAGTCCCCCTTTCCTTTTACAGAGCAGATAGCCAAATTGTGTCCTGGTCTCCTAAGATTAGCTAAAGCAACTCTGGATGACTGTAAGACTGACCATCCCTAACTCCTTGCAAGCCGCAGTCAAACACTGGATTGAAAGCAACTGAATTTGCAGGGCTGAGAGGCACAGTGCCACCTACCTACTAACAGTAATTAAGAATGTTGTTTCTCACACATTTATGACATAAGGTGAAGACTAAAAACCTGTTAGCTGTCTTCAGTAACAGGTATTTTTGTATGGAGTACTGCTTAGAATGAAGAGTGGCGGATTAGACTTTCAAGCACCCTTTGACAACGACAGCAAAGCTGAGGGTGCGCTGAAGAGTGCTAATACTGGAAAACCAGGAACATCTTGATTGCTAATTCTGCTGAAGTTAGCAGAGCAAAGCAGAGGGAAAAGGGTGGGGTTCTTTTCATTTTCATAACCCCTAGGCTTCATAAAAGCGTCACACTTCCTTATTGTCAATTTGCTTGGGAAATTGCTGCTGACATCTCACCTAAGGATTTATTATCATTCCAGTCAGGTTATCTTTGACTTATATTGCAGATTTCTTGGATTTTTACCAGCTTTAAATTGTATTGAAAATAGACATCTAACTTAAAAGGTTAATAAAAACTGAAATATCACATTGGCTCAGTTAATTTTTTCAGTTAAAATGTTCTTAGCTTCATTGAATATTTACAAAACCAGGGAAAAACCAAAGTTGTGCATGTTTACACACACACAAAAATAGATGTATCCAAAAGGCATTTATCCACTAATAACTGTTAAAACCAGTAGTTTGCAAGAATATACTTCCACAGCAAGGAACGTTTTTCTGTACCCAAAGACCAAATTTTTAATGATTTCCTATCAGTCACCAGTTTCTTTTAGGATTTAGAAATTGGGAGCATACTGAAGTCCTTAAAGGTGTCAGGAGAAAGAGCTTACCTTGTACAAATGCTTGGGCTGAGAAGCACTGATAAGGTCTTCTGCTTGACAGAAGATGACCAAATACATGATTCTTTTGTCTTCTTTGAGGACTTCTAGAGACTGACCTTCAAGATCCTCATGAGGAAGAGTTGTTAGAGAAATCTGTCTGCTTTTCTTTTCCCTAATTGGAGAGGGGTCAGGCTCTGCTGGTGTCAGGAAACAGTGATTCATTCTGGCTTGCTTGGAATCACAAAATCACAGAATCACCAGGTTGGAAGAGACCCACCGGATCATCGAGTCCAACCACTCCCACAAAACACTAAACCATGTCCCTCGGGACCTCGTCCACCCGCAACTTAAACACCTCCAGGGAAGGCGAATCAACCACCTCCCTGGGCAGCATATTCCAGTGCCTAGTGACCCTTTCCGTAAAAAACTTCCTCCTAATCTCTAACCTAAACCTCCCCTGGCGGAGCTTGAGGCCATTCCCCCTTGTCCTGTCCCCTGACACCTGGGAGAAGAGGCCAGCTCCCTCCTCTCTACAACCTCCCTTCAGGTATTTGTAGAGAGCAATGAGGTCTCCCCTCAGCCTCCTCTTCTCCAGGCTAAACAGCCCCAGCTCTCTCAGCCGCTCCTCATAAGGCCTGTTCTCGAGCCCCTTCACCAGTTTTGTTGCTCTTCTCTGGACACTCTCCAGAGCGTCAACATCCTTCTTGTGCTGAGGGGCCCAGAACTGCACACAGTATTCAAGGAGCGGTCTCACCAGTGCCGAGTACAGAGGGAGAATAACCTCCCTGGACCTGCTGGTCACACCGTTTCTGATACAAGCCAGGATGCCATTGGCCTTCTTGGCCACCTGGGCACACTGCTGGCTCATGTTCAGCCGGCTGTCGACCAACACCCCCAGGTCCCTCTCCTCCTGGCAGCTCTCCAAACAGACCTCACCCAGTCTGTAGCTCTGCATAGGGTTGTTGTGCCCCAGGTGCAGGACTCAGCATTTGGCTGTGTTAAACCTCATGCCGTTGGACTCTGCCCAACGGTCCAGTCTGTTCAGATCCCTTTGCAGAAACCAGAGTTCAGTTAGCTGGTTTTTCTAGAGTGCCTAATTTAGCATCATGGTCAAAGGAAGATTTCTTCTTTGCAAGAACTGTATTCCCAATCTAAGAGGCAGATTCTACAGCAATAGTAACACCAAAATTAAACTAAACAGGTTATTCTATATGAACACAAATAGTTTTTAACACAGAGCAAGTGCTTGTAGTATGTTCCCAAATAAGGAGTAACTCATTATTTGGAATATATTTAAACATGAAAAATGTGCTTAATTGGATTATTTTAAAGACGTTTATGTATGAAAACATCTAACCTTAATAAAAGTGTTGTGTATTTCCTAGTCAGATAAATATTATCACACAGAATCACAGAATCACCGGGTTGGAAGAGACCCACTGGATCATCGAGTCCAACCACTCCCACAAAACACTAAACCATGTCCCTCAGGACCCCGTCCACCCGTAACTTAAACACCTCCAGGGAAGGCGAATCAACCACCTCCCTGGGCAGCATATTCCAGTNACACAGTATTCAAGGAGCGGTCTCACCAGTGCCGAGTACAGAGGGAGAATAACCTCCCTGGACCTGCTGGTCACACCGTTTCTGATACAAGCCAGGATGCCATTGGCCTTCTTGGCCACCTGGGCACACTGCTGGCTCATGTTCAGCCGGCTGTCGACCAACACCCCCAGGTAGCACACAAATAGGGTTGGGGTTTTTTCAGTGTCTAATAGATGCACTATTTTATTTTCTACTTTATCCCTTGTATTATCTTTCTGACAGGACTTCTATCTTCAGGCTTTAGGGAATACACTTCAGCACTGAGGTCTTGCAAATATGGTAATTTTTAATCTTTAGCAAGCAACCAGTTAGACCTCATCAGCTTTATGGCATTCAAAGCTCTCTTTAGATTTTACTAGGTGTTTTGCCCATTGTACCATCTGCCTCAGTTATACAGATGGATCTGCTGGGACAGTATCATACTCAACTCACCAGTTTGTGACAAGCAGGAATGACACTTCTATCCCACAACATGATTTTGTGAGTCTGTGCGTCTTAGTGGCACTGCAGGATTGGAGACAGTTGGTAGTCTTGGGCAATGAGGTGGATGCAAAGGTCAGGATGCCTCCTGTTCCACTGGAAGTGTGGTCGTAACTCTCTTCAAAGAGTATTATCCCACCCTGAAAATACCTGTGTCAGTTCTGAGTAACTTATATGTGCTACCTTGTGTGGCTTGAGAAACAAAGCCTAGTTCTTTGACCTCCATTCCAAAGGGTTATTGTTTGATTTTGATTATCCTTTGTCAGCCATTTATAATTTTCCTTGTGCAGTGGACATACAGCTCCCACAGCAACAGTCACCTAGCAGATGTGAGGTGCCCAGATGCTTCTCTGGTGCACTGCTTCAAACTGATGTTGTTCATGAGTACGCTGACCAAAAATGCCTGTTGTTCAGATTTTATTCCATGAGCCTTATGTGTTTGTTCCCTGTTAGAAATGTAAACTGTGAACCTCTGAAAACACTATGCAGAAGTATGAGTCAGTGTCTTCAGTGAGCTTTGAAAACACTTCCAGCATCTCAGTGTGAAGGACACTGATAGGCATCCCTTCGCTTTCAGGCTGCATATTCATTGTATTGCCTTGCTCCTCTGGTATTCTTACTGCTTTCCCTTCTCTGCCTTGCCACTCCTTTCTCTCCCCCATCTGTCCTGTTTTTCCTCCATCCTTACTACCTATCTGAGGTTTTTTGCCTGTGTTGCACTGGTCCTTGAAACAGACACACATTTTCTAATGGCTGGGTGCTCCTTCTTCAAATTCTCTCTTTAACATTTATACAAGTAATCTCTTTTTCTGGCTCTTATCATGGATAATCCTTGCTGGTTTTTATTCTCTTTGTTTCTGTATGTCTTGTCTTCTGTTTGTCCTGTCTTTGGTGGCAAGTTTTTTTTCTGGTGTTGATGAAGTTGCACCAGGGGTGGTTCAGATTAGACATCAGGAAAAATTTCTTTGCCGGAAGGATTATCAGGCACTGGCACTGGCTGCCAGTGGAGGTGGTTGAGTCACCATCCCTGCAGGTATTTAAAAGATGGGTAGATGAAGTGCTTAGGGATATGATTTAGTAGTGGACAGGTGTGGTTGGACTCCGTGATCTCAAAGATCTTTTCCAGCTTAGTGATTCTATGAAGCACTGCTTATCTGTACAATTCTCTATGTATGTGGATTGTTATCAGCATTTTGTCTGCAATTATGTTGACTCTTCACACAGAGCCAGTTGCTGATGTTATTCAGAGTTATTAATTAGACTTCACCCACTCTTCCGTATTGTTGCTTTGTGCCTGATAAAACAACCTATTTTGTGGCCTGTGTATCTGATTGAAATGAGTCATTTTTGGAGCCTTGCACCTACTTGTTGTCATTTAGGGGAAAAGCATGAGAGACTAGAAAAGCACTAGAGACTTGGAAACTCCTTCCCTAACTGCAGAGATAATGTGAAACGAGGGAAAAATTTGGTTTCTGCACCTTGGACGCTGAATAATGATCTTTAGAAAGGGAAATCTGTGGGTGAAGGAAAGAAGGTGGTGGTGGTGGATCGTGAGCATAGAGACAAGGACTACATGCTTGCAAAAGAGAAAGCCCTTTACAGCTGCACCATATGGTAAGAAGATGAAACCAGCTCTTGCCGTGCCTTCCTTTTCTTGTTGCTGCTGTACCTCACTGGTGCATCGCCTCTTCAGAGTGATTTTATTACAATGATATATTAAATGCAAGAAAAAGGCATAAATTCTGAACCATGATTAGAAGCTGAAGGAGGGTATTTTAAGCTAACCATTATTGGGGGTGTTTCTCCCAGTTGGCAGTGTGAAAATCTGTAAATCACATAAATAACCTAAAATACTAAAAGCAGAATGAAATAATCATTCTTTTTGGGTCAAGTTTTGATTTTTAAAAACCAAAGTATAATTATTCTGGCACAAGGGATCTTCTGATGGTTTTAAAGCAAACAGAGCTGTCTGCAACAGGAAACCTTGTGCCTTCAAAGCAGCAAGCATGCTGGGCTGGGTAAAGTGGTGAAGCAGAGTCCCATGAGCTGGAACATCATCAGCTTAGACTTGCACTGGGTCTAAGTGTTTGCAGGCTAAGTTACAGCATTTTACAATAGAAAAAAGAGTTCTAAGTGAAAAGCTTAAGAAAGAGACCTTGTTTGCAGGAGAAATCGTGACTCAACACACTTGAACTGTATATGGCCAACAGTGAAGCGTGTTCTTTGCTGGGCTTTTTCCAGCCTGTTCTCTGCTCCCTTTTAGTTAAACAAGGGGCACATCTCAGCACACTTAACTGAGCTTCATAGAGAGTGAGAAGTGATTTAAAACTACTGAAATTGAAGGAGTCTTTTTTTTTTTTTTTGTGAGGCACAGTATATATCATGTAGGTGCAGAAATAGACCTTGAATAGCAGAACATCCCAGGCTCTGAAGTTTTGGGCAGAGTTTAAGGAAATCCTTCTAGAAAGCCAATTCAGAATTTAGCCAAGCCATTCTGTTTCCATTTCACTCTCTAAAGACTGGGAAGTTTAATCAGCAGTCCACCAGTGCAATTAGTATTAGCTCAGAAAATATTACTCAATTTGGGGTGCAACTTGGCAATGTAGAAGACAGCTACAGATCTGAAAATAGTGATACTAGGAGTAGAATATGCTTTTGCTCCCTTTTACTAAGCTCACATCTCTGTATGGCAAATTCTGACCAAACCCAGGATAATACAAAATTGTGAGTAAGGACAACATTGCAATGATCTCAACAGTTTGTTAAAAAAAAAAAATTAAATTTTCCATTTACCTGAAATGACCTGTCCTTATCCATTTATAATTTATATGTGAATTATGATTTCTGATAAAAATAAAATACATGGTATATTTTCAGTTTGGTGCTACCATGTGAAAGAATATGTGTCTTCATAATGATATTTCTGATCTCAAGTTACCCATCAGCCTAAGACGTTAATATTGTGCAATTGCAACTCTTGGAAGGGGATAGTAAAAATCTGAGTCCCACTCAGTTTCTGAAACTCTCATCTTCTGTGGAAGCAATGCCAGGGCTGCAGGTGCATTTTACCTAGGAAAATGCTGATCCATCTTTCCCTTGTGCTACAGCTGGTCAGATGTGAACAGAAAGATCCCACTGGTGTGCTGGAGGCAAACCAGGCCATAGCTGCTGTCATCTACATATCCCATCTGGCTTTTACAGCTCTGTGCAAAGGGCAGGACTGCATGAACTGCAGCTATTTAGAGTCCTGTCCCTTTAAGTTACTCTAGTATCAGTGGAAAAATTGGTATGTCAAAACACCCTGCAGGCCAGGAAGAAGTTTAAGTGACTATGCCTGTATTTTAAAATAACTGGGATTTTTTTCCTCACCATTTTTTATTTCATAAATATAGTTAGCATTTTAAACCTCTTTCTTCTGGGAGTGTCCCATGCAATTTCTGTGCCTTTTCAGCCTGTTTTCTATGTTGAGTATTTGGTAGGTAGCACTGTGCCTATCAGCTCAGGTTAGACTGCTAAATGATAGATTACTTTCATTGGAATTTGTGACTGAAATTATTGCATCAAGGGCATTAGGTTAATTTCCTATCTTTGTAAAACATCATGCATTTTTAAATCCAAAATTATCAAAAGTGGATAAAGATGTGGAAAAATGAGATGATATAATAATGCATAAAGCCTCTCATCAGTGAGTGTTTCACATCTGCCACTTGAGGATGAGCAAGATTGTGTTGTTTATAACAAATGCCACCTTTTTCACTGAGAATCCTACAGTAATTGAAGAACAGAAGTGGTTGTGGATCCAATTCATGCATTGCTGTCATTCAGTGCATTTCAGTCGTCACTTCTGATGTTGGTGTTCCATTGTCTTGTCTCTCCCTTGATTGTGAATCTGTTCACATTACAATTTAACCTTGCAGTATTCTAATTTTAGCAGTGCAACGTGGCAAAATAGACAAGTATACAGACTACACTGTTTTCAAAAGATGATTATTTTCATTGCCCAACCTGAATTTTGGGAGGAGAAAAAGAAATCTTCCTTTGTGAAAGGCAGACACCTAATGGTCATCTTACGATATATCTAGAAATAGTATCCTACATCACTGATTACTTTTGAAAACACGAGCCGGAATGGCTAAAATGAAATGTAGGTAAAATCCTGGCAAAATCAACTTTGTTGTCATTTAAGTCAATGAAAGCCTTTCTGTTGATTTAAGTGGGATTGGGATTAAACTTTATATTTCATATAGAAGATTAAGAGCTTTTACTTTTTTCATATGCAGACATATGCACCCTTTCTTTTCTGTTTTCTGCTCTAAATGTGCTGCACTGGAAAAGAGCCACTGAAAAGTTCACAGCCTTTAGGAAAGATGTCGTACCAACAGTGGAGAAGCATTAACTGGTGCAGGACAAGCATGGCTGCATATGTCAGCAAGTGCATTTTGTTCCTGAATGAGAGGATATTTCACTTGACAGGGCTGCATCATTTCAACAGGCTTCAACTCTGTGTTTTAAAAGGAGGAGTTTCAGACACATTTGCTGAGGCTTTCAAATTCAGTGCAAGAGATTTCCATAAGACAGTGTCCAGACTGCATTTGTGAAGTTATATTGTTGTAGCACCTTCAAGTAGAGTATCAGTTTAAGGGAATAAGTCTGCAGCTAGCAAAAGCCATAGCAATAAAACAAATAAAGAAGGCTTACAGTAAAGCTGGGGAGGGACTCTTTGTCAGCAATAAGATGAGGGGGAATGGTTTTAAACTGAGAGTGGGGAGATTTACATTAGATATTAAGAAGAAATTTTTTACTGTGTAAATGGTGAGGCGCTGGCACAGGTTGTCCAGAGAAGTTGTGAATGGGGTTCAAGGCAAGGTTAGAGGAGGCTTTGAGCATTGTGGTCTAGTGGGAGGTGTGTCTGCCCACGGAAGGGAGGTTGGAACTGGATGATCTTTAAGGTCCCTTCCAATCCAAAACATTCTTTGATTCTGTGAATACTCAGAATAAATGGGTTCTTGCTTTAGATGTGTGTGTTTGTAAAGACAGAGCCAGAGCTCAGATGTGCCCTTTCTCTGTGTGGCAGAAATCTGAGGAGCAAGGACCAGTGTCCTGTCTGTTTTGTTCCAGGTGTTGATGTTGAAGGAGATTGTCAGAGGAGTTCCAAGCAACGGAGCAAATACTATTGCATTTTACAGTGGACGTCCTTAAGGAAGAGGCAGAGGTTGTATCAGGATGCCATTTCTTCAAAATAAAATTTGCAGGGTTCATTCCAGCCAAGAAAAATGTGCCACGATATTTTACTTCACTCCTCCTGGTAACTCTGGCCAAGAGCTCTCAAACGCAAACCTCCCAAAGTGCCTGCTGTTCGTAACTCAGGGCAAAACTTTGGCTTAGACCACTGGAAAAAAACCCAGACCTTTATTTTAAAGAGTTAACATCCGCTTTCCCACACGATTACCTGCCTGGAATACAAAAGAACTGTTCACTGAGAAAAAAAAGAATTAAAAAGACATTTTTCCTTTTTAAAGTTAGCCTGTAAAAAGGATGAGAAGTGTAAACTAAAGTCTGTTTCTTTCAAAATCTGAAAATTTTCCTCATAAATAACAGCATAAACTGATGTATATATTGAAGTTTGCATTTGTTGCAGATAGATACATGGTTTCAAGGACCTGTAAAATACATTTGTATCAGGATAGAGACAGTCGGGGTGCTGTATCTTGCCTGGAAGGACAGGAGCTCTGCATATAAATCTTTTTCATGGACAAGAGTATAGCAGAAAAGATTATTCTGAATAGCTATTGACCACGAGAAGCTTAAAAAGCTTAAACGCTTTCTATCCCATATACATTCTGATGTTACTTTTTTTTTGCAGTCAGTGTTTGCAGTACTAGTGAAATGAATACAAAACAAACTCACTTTTATCCTGATGTAATCAAACATGTGCAGGTGTGATCTCTGTTTGTTTGGTGTACCTAAGGAGAAAGACAACAGCTTTTTTATTATTGTTTACATTTGAGAAGCTACTGTATTTGGGTTTTTTCTAATCTTTTGCCGTATCAAAAGACTGAGCAGTGAAGACAAAGATTATGTGATGTGTCTTTTTTATCCTGGCAAATATTCTATTCAAGTCTGATAAGGTATGCTTTCTAAAAAATCTGGCTAGCTTTTCTGTTGAAATTTGAGAGTATTCACATACGAAGCATTGGTTTTGATGCTCAATATTCTTCTTTTTCTGAGTAGTTAATGTAGAACTGTTGTAGGATCTGAGCTTTCAACATTGTTCAAGAGTTCGGATTATTCTGTCAACTGTTGCTGCCAGATGCAACAGCTTCCAGAGGCTTTAAAATGTTGATTTTCTGACTTTTTTATTTTTGTTTTTAAGTACTTTTGTTAGTAATTTTTATTTGTATGTAGTTTTACAGGTTTATAAATTTAAAAATCTTACAGAATTTTAAAGATTTTTAATGACTTCTTGTCTTCCTCTCCACACAGTGACACCATCTCAGTCAGCACAGTTTCAGCATCATTCAGAAGAAAAAAAATTTAGATATTTACGTCTCAACCTGGAGTTTTTTTCCTTATATAGCTAACAGGATTTTCAAAAATACACCTTGATTTTCATTGTATTTTGAGAACTTAGATGAAAAGAAATCTTGAAGTGATCATGTTATAGGTGGTTTTTGCCCTCATTATTTTGATCTTATTAATGCTGCAGGTTATTTATAGCTCCATGACTGCTATGTTAAAACTTACACAAGCAAACTGACTCTATGTGTAACTATGTATTTAAAGGACTTTCAGGGTTGCTGCTACTTTATAGCAGGGTCTGAACCATTGTGGCTGCTCATGGATCCACTGGGGCTTCTGCTCTGAGACGCCCTGTACCACTGAAGTACAAATACTTACTTTGAGAACTGCTACTCTAATACTTTTCCAGCTCACCCAGGTCTCTGTAATACTGTGCATTGGATGGTGCAACTGGAACAGCCCATTGCTGATACAGTGAGGAATGATTGGCGCTTGATACAAACAAATCTCCTGGCCTTGGTGACTGCCAGTGGAAATCCTTTCAGTGCTTCTCCTCAGCTGCAGAAAAATGAGGTGTATGCAAGGAACATCACCAAAAAGCCTTTCCTTGCCAAATATTTCAACACTTTCCAGCATGTAAGTCTGTTCCAAGCAAAGGATTTGTCCTCTCCAGCTGCTATACAAATAGCATTGAGTGGCAAAATTGTAAATAATGTAAGTAAGTAAAGTAAAATTGTAAGCAACTGGAGAAAAAGCTTCTCTGGCTTTTTCAAGTTCCCCTTTCAACTCATTTGTGTTAGAAAACCATACTTCCACAGGCTTGCTTAGAACCAGCCCTGCAGCTAAATATTTACCCAACAGATTTTGTCAAATCTTTCAGTGCCTCTGGAAATGAATTCATACCTCTAATTCCTAAATACCCTTTGCCTCTGGGCATCTGTAGTGAAATGCAGGTATTAGAAGAGCTGAAATAGAGTTGAGATAACTGGTAACCTGAATCACTAAGCAATGGATTGAAAACACAAAATGATCCCCTATTTCTCCAGGGTTTGGAAAGGGGAATTTTTGAGCTGAAAAGCCAATCTAGACTGTATGTTTTCAGGTCTTTCAAATGATGCTTGAGAAGTGTTTTCAGTTGTGTTGTCAGGCTTCCTGTGCACTCCAGGTCAGATCCAGCCCTTCCCAAGTTTGATTGCCCGGAGAGAAAACGATGTGCATGGGTGAGTACCACCATCCCCTGGAACAGAGGGAAAGGTGAAGAGGACTGGAAAACTCTTCTGTGGGAAATCAGCAACAGCAGATGGTGACAGCCTGCATGGCTGGGCCTACAGCTGGAAGGATACTGTCTTCCTAGAAGTGCCTTGATCAAGAGACAACAGAAGTCCTGGTCAACTGAGATGGAGCCTCGCCAAAACCTCAGCCATGCAATGGGTTGTATTTAGTCTCCTTGGCAGAAAAGGCCAGACAGATTTGGAGGAATTGAGGGTTGGCCACTCACCCCACCAGGAGCTATATCAGATAATCTCACCAGCTTTTCTTGTCTGCTTGGTGTATTATACTGTGTTATTTCATCTCCCCTCTCAGTCCTGCCCCTTTTCAGCATAGATCTAGTTCTCCATGGCTGAAATGCTTTTGCTTCTACAGCTGAGTTTGCTGCAGCTGTGTCTCACTTATGCACAGGATGCGCCTGGTTTCCTGATGCAGAGCTCGACTTCTGACCATATTTGCTTATCTGCCAATAGACCTGGACTTGTTATAGTCTTGCTTCTCAGATTTCTGATCCTGAATTGGTTTGAATTGGCCACCCGGCTCTAATTTGGTCCCTAGCTCTTAAAGCTAATACCTCACCACAGTGCCTTGTGACAGCAGAGCAAGGATGATCATTGTTTCTCCTTCCATCTTAGAATCAGAGAATCATAGAATCACTAGATTGGAAAGGACCCACTGGATCATTGAGTCTAAACGTTCCTATCAAACAGTAAATCATGCCCCCCAGTGCCTCGTCCACCCATCCCTTAAACACCTCCAGGGAAAGTGACTCAATCACCTGTCTGAGCAGCCTGATCCAGTGCCCAATGACCCTTTCCGTCAATTTTTGTTTTCTGATGTCCAGCTTGAACCTCCCCTGGCAGAGCTTGAGGCCATTCCCTCTTGTCCTGTCCCCTGTCACTTGGGAGAAGAGGTCAGTACCCTCCTCTCCACAACCTCCTTTCCGGTAGTTGTAGAGAGCCATAACGTCTCCCCTCAGCCTCCTCTTCCCCAGGCTAAACAACCCCAGCTCTCTTAGCCACAACTCATAAGACTTGTTCTCCAGCCCCCTCACCAGCTTTGTTGCTCTTCTCTGGACATGCTCCATAACTTCAACATCATGTAGGTTTATCTTTCCCTTCTGCACATGGCAAAACCCTTCACCAAAGGCCAAGGTGGGAGAATGAGCAGCATTCTCTTGAAGAGCATAGGGCAAGTCCACATGTGGGTTTATAATTTGAGAAGGGGAAAAAATTGCTCCAGGAAGTTTTCCTGTGTTGGGGTTCTGTGTGTAGCTTGAGCACTTTGTTATAAATACCAGTTAATTTAGCTCAGTCCAAAAAAATCACCTGCCAGAACTTCTTTTAGTAGAAGGTAAAAAACATTGGAGGCAACACTTATGCTAAAAGGCTTTATCTGCTCCCTTTTCTAAGGTAAGGGCAACTTCTTCATAACACCAATACTTTTCCTAGTCATCTTGTGTCTTTAGAGCACTTCGCTCATGTGTAAGGTGTGGTGTTATTGTCACCTTCCTCTCAGGTAAAGAATAATTTGGCAATTTTTCCATCTTTTTCATCTTTTGGCCTTTTGGCTTCTGTTCAGCACAAGGCAAAGAACTAAGCCCAGTGCCCAAAATCCAGCTGTGCAGTTTGCTCCCTTCCTCTGCTTTCTGCTTACACTAGAGGCAAAGAAGAGAAGCAAAGTGATTAGCTGTCTCTGAGCAGTCTGCTGCAGGACATGACAGCTCCGTTGACACAGGGGAAGTCTAAGAAATCAGAAGAGGCAAGTGGATGCTTCGGGAAAGAAGAAATGAAAGTTAGTGAAGGCAAAAAGATCAATGAAGGAATAAGATACGGCTGCTGAGCTGGTCTGTTTTGAAGGCTGTGGGTCTAAGAAACTAAATTATGAAATACGTAAGAGGTAAAAAACATGTATACAACTGAGAAATGGAAGATGATTCTTTGCTAATAGAACTATTACATGCTAGTTTATACACTTCTGGACTCTCCATTTCACCTCATTGAAAATACAGTGTTGGACCTACAATATCTGTTTCAAAGATTGATTTGGATCATTTTAAAAGCCACAGACTGTAGGGCATTCACCACTTATCTTGAGAGGCTGTCCCCAGCCTCATACATCTTTCACTAGATTGGGCATTTTCTGTGTTTAAATGCCATTCCTTTTATTCCTAATTAAACCCTGTGTTTCACACCTAATAATTCTGTCCTTGACACAAACAGTGGAGAGCTATTTTATTCCCAGCTCATCAGCATTTAACATAAGTATCTAGATGTGATATTAGTCTCTTCCCAGAAATCAGATCCTCCAGTCTCCACCCTCTGAGTATTTCCCCATCTCTTCTTCTTGCTCCTTCCACTCTGCCAATAGCTTCCAGACAAGCAGGTGCCTAAACCAGGATATATCAGTTGAGTATGGTTGAACCAGAGCCAGACAAAGGGAGATCTCTTGCTTCCTGCTCTGATGCAACACATTTCATAAGGCAGACTACAAATACTCAGAACAATATTAGACATAGTCTCAGAATTAAACAGATGACATCTGAGGTGTGAATGCACTTAAAATTTAAATGCCTCTGGACCACTCTAAGGATTGGCTCTGTCTACCAGCAAGGTTCACATTGGATATGGTTTTGTCAAGGTGATAGTTATCGCGTGTCTAACTAACATAGATTCTCTCCAGTTTTGGTTTCCATTGTTCTTCTGAAGTAAATTGGTCGCTGGTTTGAAAGCAGGTGTTCAGTGTGTGATAAGAGCATCACACTGGCTGCTGACTCAGTGGAGGGCTGGTCACATACACTGCCTCTGATGATGGAAGTGGTCTGTTAGCCACCTGCTGGTTGTAATTAGCTGGGTAAATGTGCTTCTTGCCTGTGATGGTCAATTCAAGTGCATTTTCTTGTCAAAATCCGAGCCTAGAAAGGCTACTGCTCTCTGAGAAGATGTGTGTGGTCCTCTTCTCTTGTGGCTGAATTTGCACTGCCCTTGCAGTGGCCATGAATACCCTAGCAACTCTGGCTGTGGTACAGCTACTGGGCTGCTGTGGTACATAGTTATGGGTGATCAGTGCCTGACACTGAATCCATCTATCCAATGTTTTATTTGCTCAGAACAAAAGCATTTCACATAAAAACAAGCTTTTAACGGTTTTCATTGGTACTCTTTCCCAGAATATATCACACCTTACAGGCTCCTGGGAGGCAATAATGCTCCATACTTTTATGTCAGGTGTCTCCTTGATCCATTCCCCTTCTTTTGTCTGTGAGCTTTTCTGATGGTAGATGGCCACTGGTTTTTGGTGATGAGTCTTTGTGAAACACCTGTGTGAGCATGATGGATCTTAGAAATTGCACCTTCACCACTGGGAGTTCAGTGACTGGGGGGTGATTTTTGAGGTGGTTCTCCTAGAGCTGCTCTGCTGTGTGGTCTTTGTAAAAATCTCCTGCTGAATGCAACCATGACATAAGGACAAGAAAGTCCTTATTTATTGATTGAACAGCATTACTGAAGTCCATAGAAGTTCTCCCAGGGTATATAACTATTCTGCTCTGGTGAAAATGTCAACTTGAGACTAGTAATTCCTCCTGGCAATGAGAGACAAAATGTCGATCTTCTGTTACAGCTTTGTGTGTGCATTTCAAAGTACATTGTTGGTTTTCTACTAAAGATATGTGGAATGATAGACCTTTGCAGACACAGAAGAAAAATGAGATCCTTGCAAAGGAACGAGGTATTGAAAAATTAGTTTACTTTTTGGTGGAATTTAACAGAAGCACATACAGACATAAAGTGCTGTGAGACTGTCTGGACTGTTTTGGCGCATCTTGTAGCTTGTCATTACTGTTACAAAAATCATTTTTCTACCAAAGTTGATGCATTCTGTGCATCCTAGAGTAATGCTTCTGTGGGAGTGTGTCTGTGTCTTGACTATCCTTAGATGAATGTTTCTAAGAAACTGTCTACTTCATTTTACATAAAGAAAAATATCTTTGAAAACTGTTTGGTGGTTTCGAAGTAAATCAGGAATCTTTGCAGACATAGGTGCTACTTCAACTAGCTGTGCAGCTTCTCAACTTTCCTGTATTCGCTCCCCTTGGCTTTCTTCACATTTTCTCCTTGCCATAGGAAGGGTAAACTGAGGACACCAAAATTTCTCTATATTAAAGTCTGCTTGCAAGCATATTTCTAACAGCTGAAATGTTTGTGCTGCATTGGAGGGATTTTTATAACCTAAATGTTCATTTACAGTATAATTACTGCTGGTTTATTAAAAATGTTCCTCTTTGAGAATATATTGCATATACAACAGTAACTTGAAATTAGCAGGATCCAACTAGTTTTAGAGCTAATCTGAGAAGAAGGAACAGGATCAGTGAATCATATGTAGCAACCTCTTTGTGCTGTGTCCATTTACAAGCATCAACAGCCATTATCTTTGCATTGAGTATTTCAAGCATTAAGTTTCTGTTCTGGCTTAGAATATGAGAGTATTTGCTACATAATTATATTGTATTTCATTTTCTTCTGTACACTATTGTAATAATGATATTGTCTAATAAAATAATGTCAGATTTAATTAGGTTAAAATTAATTCAGTATATTAGGTTTTTTATTTGAGAAAATAAACTATCCAATGGTGCATATCAAGTGTTCGATTTTTTTTATTTGCTTTTGCTTCCATTTCTACTCATCCTTTGCCTGTTGAAATCAGAGTAGGCTTTTTCTTGAATTGTTTATAGTTACTAGAGCCTTTCACAGCCTCACATTTAACATATTGATGCTGTACGCGTGACATAAGATGCCTGACTTACTATTTATTAACTGGATAGTTCTGCAAAAATTCCTCCTCCTAATAAATAGTTGCACCTTATTAATCACTGAAATGAATAAACTAGACTAATGTGAAAGGATATGGTAATTATGAGAGTAGTCCAGCAATGGGAGACCTAAATTTGCTGGGAGGCAAAGACAGAATATATTTGGATCAAATGCAGTTTTGTAACAGAAAAGCTTATGCTAACCTTCTGTGGCTGGATACTTTAGGAATAATCAGTGATGTGTGCACTGACAAAAAAAAACCCTAGTTCTCTTCTCAGTTCACTTCTGTAAGAGTGTCCTGAAGAGTATCTCAATGTATGTCCAAATAAAGAAGAGAAGGATGAAAGGGAGAAAGATTCTTGTGCTTCTTACATGTTTCTCTTTTATTCTTTAATTCTTTCTGCTTTCCAAGTGACCTTAGTGCTCTGTAAACTCCACATCACATGTGGAGGAGGTATGTTCTCTGTTAGATACACATCTGCACATGACTAAAGCTTATCTTGTGCTGGGAGATGTTCTGACTCCTCCTTGAAGTGCCATTTCCAAGTACATTCCTTTTATACACACTGTTTGTAGGCTGTCTGTTTTGTTAGACATTGGTTAAGGACTAAATAGAAAAACCTTTGAGCCTGTTTCAGTAGTCTGTTCTTCTTCAGTTAAGCACTCACTTGGCACAATGGAATTCAAGCATATGCTTTGAATTCAGTGTGTGTGTAAAGGCTTTAGGGAATAAGGACAGATTAAAGAAAGCTTTTGTTGAACTGGAGCCCATCTGAGCTTGCCTTTTCTGTGTGTTTACCATTAGAAGACTCAGAAATGTTTCAATTGACCTGTAATTTCTTGTCACTTAATTTTTTACCAGTTTAGACATTGCAGTACTTGGATTTTTTTTTTCTGCTATTCTGTTATCACACGGTACTACTCCCACCTTACTTGCTCTGTTTCTGCTCAATATATTGCTGTACTACTTGTGTGGTTTCTTGTGGATATGCAGGCAGGCAGTTATGGAACAAGAATGTCCAGATACTGATTTTAATAATTCTCACTTTGGTATATTTAATATATTTACTTGGATATCTTGAGGACTGCACTATTAAAGCTAAGACTGCCAAGTGAAATCACTTTAACAATGAATGTGGAACTTACTTTCCCGCCACTTGCTTAGCGCCTCAGACATGTGATCTGGTACTTGAGGAACAAGTTGGCATCTGCTTTAGCAGAATCTACAATTGAGTGCAGGCACTGAAATGATCCAAGTTCTATCACTTTTACCCAAGTCATCAGGCCAGTCACAGACGAGTAGGTCAGGTAAAAAAAGAGATTATCTCCATTTCCTTACTCCCTGACTACAGCTAGGTGCTAAAAATACCTTCTTCAGATATTAATTAGATCAGCCTGTAGGCTGCTCTTACTTGCATTAAGGATCTGATTTCTGTCTGCATGAGATTCATACAAACTCAGGAATCAAAGCTTTTTTTTCTGTCTCAGAAGGTCTGCTTAGCCCAAATATGCTCATAGATTCATTAATTCCTATTCTGCTGCCATTCTTCTGTCCTAGTACCCAGTCTCACTGAACTTCATGACAGGTACCACTATGAAAGGATATATGTGAACAATTTTAGCAGTACCTCATCATTCTTTCATTTGTAATTTGTTTTGCACCTTTCCCCCAACTGGATCTGGAGAGACTCAGATTTCCACAGGGATGTTTTTAAAGATTCTTTTTTAACTGTGTTATTTAGATAAAATTCAGGCTGCTTTTTCTTGAATCTATTTATTATATCAGAAGATTAAAAAATAGGAAAAGGCCAAAGTGGTCTGTTTCAGGTGTAAAAATTTAAACTCTAAATTCTTCTTGAATTCTTCTCAGTTGAATAATGGAAAACTCTTCTTAGCTGATAAGCTTTTTAAACTTCCCTAAATCAATGGCTATTCAACTAATTTTTTGATGCTGAAACTTTTGATTGGTTAAGGTGACTTAATAGCCAACAGCCTATTTACTAATCTGCTGACTACCAAACAATACTTAATTTTAGTGAAAGGTTTTCACAGTACGTGTAAAGGAGCTCAATAATTTCAACTGTCTGGGAATGTACCTTCTCCCACTGCTACCATTTGGTTTATTTAGATGTTTTTAGAATGCTAAGGAGATGAAAGTACCTGCTGTCCTACAGCAAATAATCATGAAATTCCTATTTACAAAAACTGACAACTGGTATTATTAAAATTGACAGAAGCCAGGAAATGCTTCCTAACACAATTGTATCACTGACAGCTAACTCAAATGAATCCAGCTTTAATTATGGCAGCACAAGAAGAACTGAAAGGTCCCTTTGACTAAGTAGGATTTTAATTATAAGTGAAATCCTACAACCTCCTTTCTGTTTTTGCAATGGCAAATAAAAAGACCTGAGAGAAGACTGGAGTACCAAGTTATCGCAGTATCAATTACCTGCTTCCTGTGACAAAGTCCTTATAGCTTTTTATCTCTTGAGTTTCATTATGGTTTTCCCTTTGATTTATCTCTTGCCTAGCCAACTTAAAGAAGTAGAATTGCAGATTTGAGTGTTTAAAGGTAATCAATACTTTTTTGAACTTGTTTATTAGAAAAATAGTTTTTTAAAAAAAACTTGTGTTGAAGGAAAAATTACAGTTTCACTGGAAATTCAGCTCCATGATGAGAGTGTGGCAGAACTCCATTAAAAGATTAACACATCAGACAAGCAGATTTGGCACTGTATCTCCTCAACTTTTGCATCTGAGTTTTGGGTTTTCCTTCTTTTTGTGGAATGGGTTTTGAGTGTAACAAAAAAGAAAATACTGCTAGCAGAGGGTATTTCTAACTACATCTCAGCTGAAATAAGACTCTGAGAGTTGTTCATTAGTGTAATGGAAATAAATATCTGCTTTATTTGTTTTTAAATGCTTAACACAACTTAGTCAAAATATAATTTTAAAATAATATTTCAATATTAACTTTAAAAACTGCATTTAAACATAGTACTGATTAGCTAAAATTAATCCCTACTGTTGTCAGAGCAGTTCATCAGAAGTGACAGCAATGAAGTACTGGCAAATAGTTTTTTAGACCTGACCAAAATTATTTTATGTGATAACTTTTATGCTCTCATGGGTGGAAACTTATTTGGAGTACTGTTAGTTTTCTTTCTGTGTTTCATCCAGTAGAGTAGTTTCTTGTAGTGCCAAGGCGGCCTTCTCTTAAAGAGCATGGTTGGAAAATACATCTAAGCAACTCTTGTAAGACAGTTTTGTAAAGTTTCACATATATATTGTAAGCCTCGAGTACTTGTTTTCTCAAATGTATGTCTGGAGTAGTAAGATTCTCCAATAGATAAGAGGAGTCCTTTGCATTGCAGAGAGAAGCTTAAAACTATATTCTACAAGCACCCATAAAAAGTAGAAAAACAATGATTTTGGGAAGTATTTTGGCCTAGTTAATAACATTTTGATTTCCTAAACTTGATAATGCCTAGTGCACATGGAAAAAGACTGATGATTCCTTTGTTCCCTGAAACCAGTCATGGCCAAACAGTACTGATGCTGTACAGTATTAAATATGAAGTTAGTATATTTCAACTCTCATGTTTTCTGTCTTCAAGTTGACCTTTTTTTTTCCTTAGTGCTAAGCCTCTTCACAATTTGCTTTTTAGATCTCATGGACAAGATTTTCATAACATTCAGGCTTCCTTGAAGACTGAGTGTTATGAAAATTAGTTGCAGTGTGGGCCTTATTAAGCCTTTTTGATAATTTGATACTGAGGATATGAAGCTTCCAAAAGGGGAACTGATGAAGAACATGTTGGACAATTCTTTCTTAAAATACAAACATTTCATTAAATGGTAATAAATGGTATGATAAATAAATCAACAGAGAATTTCAGGGGTATTTTTGTAATATAAAAATATTGACATATGAAAAAAGATGAGGCAGACTTGCTGAGGCTCATATTGAGGTGGAGCTTAGCAACAGCTTTTATTTTCCTTCTTCACTCTAAAAAGCTCTTCTAGATAAAATACAAACAAGCATTGTAAGTACAATACAAACAAGCACTGTAAGTACCAGGCAATTATACATAGCCTTGGGAAATAACATTGAAGAATTTTCTTACAGTGCCAAAGATTGGTCCTGGAATGTAAAGCTGAGAGAGACCTATTAGAGACCTTCTTCATTAAAATATGTGGACACAGACATTCATAAAGGCACCAATAAAGCCATTAAGGGAAGAGGGCTCTGAAATGGCCTTTCACAATTCTGGTTATTAACTTCAAGAGTTGCTAAAGTTAGTGACTCGGCAAATATGGTTTTAGCTAACACCCACTGTCCCTTTTAACCCTCTATCCTCCAATCAAAATTCACTTTGAAATAATCAGCCATAACTGCTCTGGTTAGCTGAGCAGCATCCACTTACCAGGTCTGAATTTGGAAAAAATGGGATAAGACGAAAAATCTATGGAAAATCTTCTCTCTCATATTATAAACTGAAAGAACGTAAATTTAGATTAGACATTAGCAAGAAATTTTTTACTGTGAGGGTGATGAGGCACTGGAACAGGTTGCCCAGAAAAGTTGTGGATGCTTCATCCCTGGAGGTGTTCAAGGCTGGACTAGATGAGGCTATGTGGTCTAGTGGAAGATGTCCCTGCCCACGCAGCGGGGATTGGAGCTAGCTGATCCTTAAAGTGCCTTCCAACTCAAACTATTTGACGATTCTATGATTACACATTGCCATGAATCCTACATGAATAGTGCTCTGGACCTAGCTGTTGACTACAATGACAGATAGTTGTAAGCTAAATCCTAGCAGGCCCTTTCATTTTCTTATATGAAAATTTCTGATGCTGGTAAACCCTGAAGAGCGTTTTGTTGAAAGCGGTTTGTTGCAGATGGGGGGCATTTTGATAAAGTTACCCCACACAATGGCAGACAAGAAGCTAGTGCTGCTGAAAAAAGTATTAATGTTGTCTGCTCAAAGCTGGGTTTAAATATTGACCAGCCACACAGAAAATAGCAGTTTTGTCACGTGCATGTAAAATAGCCACTGAGAGAATAGCACATTTCTCTGCATCCTAATGCTTCCAGTTCCCAGAGATACCAAAGTGAGTATCTAACATTTGACATTTCATGGAAGAAAAAAAAAATAGCTGTTTATATCAGGAGTGCAAGATTTCCTCACTAGGGAACTACAGGCCACTCAGATAAAGGGTGCTCGAGCCTGGTTGATATTTTCTACCCAGTGATGGTACTCTGTCCGAAAGTGACCTGAAGATATTCAGTATTGGTTTTACCAGCCTTCTGGAGCAAAACCTCTGGCTAGAAGTTGCATCCCAGAATGCTCCTGAGTGCTTCAGACCTGCAGCAAGCAAAACTAGACAAGACTCGGGCAGAGCCAAGTGTTTCTCTTTTTCCTCTGTTTTTGCTGCAATGAAAAAAACCTTTTTATCTGGCCTGAAAGACAATCAGGAATGTCAGTGGTCAGGATTCAGAGCCTCTTGTGTCAAATGCATGGCTGTGTCACAGCCACCATGTGGGACTCAATAAACTTTTCATGCCACAATTAATCAACTTCAGCAGAAAATTTTCCTCACCAGCATGCTTCCCACCTCCCTAGGGCACTTCGCAGACAAATGGGCTGAGGATTTGTGGAAGTGTTAATGGGATTTATTATTTTTCTTCAAGCACTGGTAGCATATAAGTTTTCAGCTTGATACACTGGTAGAAATTAAGCATTCACGGTATCTTTTTCAGAGGCCGGAAACCTTATGCTGAGAATGATTTCTTCTCTGGAATGTCTGTAATATATTGAAGCCTTAATACCTTACTAATTGGTACCTTACTAATTAGCCCATGACAGGAATTTTAATTAGATGCATAGTAGGTGTTCTCCCTGCCTGCAGTCGAGGAGCTGTTTCCTGGGGAGAAAAGTGAAGGGAAGAAGGTAATGGAAGAGATCAATGGAAGACAAATATAATCTAATCCTTACTATGGGAAGAGTATACATTAATTAATACTCTTCAAAATTATGTCTCTGATAATTTATTCTGGTTTTTAAAGTACATTGAAGTTCATTTTGTGATATGCTCTTTTCCCCTGTAGAACAAGTAGTGCTGTTTTTTTCTGTGATTTGACATGTATTATAAGCAAAATGAGAAATTCTGGAACATGACTGTAGTCAGTTATGCTCACAACCAGCCTGAGCTGAGCACATCTCAGGCTTAAAGTGTGAGCCTCTGTAATCTGAGTAAAAGAGATGAGCTGTCTACCTGAGAGCGGTATCAAGGTGAACAAGCTTGAAAAGGGAGATGTCCAGCACCCATGAACAATAACATTAATTGAGCCTGGGCTGTATGACATTGTAGAGTTAAAAACTCATATGAAAAGCTTGGAAGAAACAGTTAAGTGAATTGTTACCAATGCAAACACAAAAATAACAATATTGATGAGCATCATCTGTCATTTTTCTTCTATCAGGAAAAGATGTGAAGGAGGGATAAAAGATATCTATCTGAAAACACTGCCACCGTTAGTGTTCTCATTAGCTTAATGGCACATATCTGTTGCAGGGGAGTTTAGGATTGTCATTTCGGACAAAGGGTATTTTAAAATCTGCAAAATATCTAATGCTGTGAGAAATAGAAGTACAAAGTTTCTTCCTTCTCAAAGGAAGCCTGAGTTGTGTGCATATAAATATAAAGTTATTTGTCAGATAACAATCCAAATAAGCCCTAGCAGTGAAAAGGGTGGTTCAGTTTCAGTAGATAATGGGAAATTCTGAAAAATTATGATCAGGTCCAGGGAACATTTTATATAAAGACATATAAACATCAGTGAAAGTAAGAGGAGGATGAATTGCACAAAAGGGAAAAACAGTAAACAATTTTTATCCCTCTGAAAGGACACTTGAGAAACAGGCTCTCTGAAGGAAATGGAGACCTTGCTGCAATTTACATTATTTGAAAAATATCTTTTCTTATTTAATTTTAATTGGAACATTTCTTCCATATGTGAATAAGGTCACAGGTGAGCCACATTTCAGTGGATGAGCTGTAGATATTTATAAAGCAATACCTAAGGAATATTTTTATCCAAGAGGACAGTATGAAGGAAAGGATAATAAAGTTGCCCCCCTTTTGATTTTGGTAAAATTTTCAGCAGTCACTGTGAGACTAGGGATTATTTCACAAATATTAGAGAACTTTGGTGGAATGAAACCAGGAAAATAATAATTTAAGTGTAAATTGTATCAAGAAACTGAATGTAATCATTATGTTAAAATCAAAATAACCTAATCTCTGTCAATTACTATGAACGGTATATAGCCTGAAAACTTGTTGTGTGTTGTTTGTGGAATAAGTCTGAATGCAGGAGAAATTGGAGGAAAATACAATGGCCTGTGACTCACTCTACAAATAATGAAAGTTAATCTCAAATTGTATGTGCTCTGAAGTATTCGCTCAACTGCCCTACCTGGAAAAAGATGCTATCCTTTCAAACAGCTTTATTAACCCACCTGTCCTAGGAGATCTGGTCATTTACCATGGCAAATTTGTTTCCTACTGTGAGTTTGATTAGAAACAGAAAGAAATGGGGAACTCAAGCTGGAGTTGGTGGGATTACTTAGTTTTTAATCTTCTACGGGCAGAGAGTAAAGGCACAGAAAGATATTGCCACTTGCTGGCTAATTAGGATGCAGGTTGGGTCAGATAGATCTTGAGGTATATCTCATTTTGCAGGCAGGTTTGTGTCATGCCTGACACCTCTAAGCTAAGCTTAAAGACACCAGCTACCTCCAGATCAGAGGCCAAGGGGCCATCTCAGTAAAGCACTATACTGAAAGCTGTTATCTCTGCAGAAGTCAGGCTGTATTAGCTCAGACTTAATGCCATGCTACACACATCTGTATCGCTTCTGGCCGAATTAGAGCACAAGGGTGAACTTGAATATCCCTGCAAGAAGACTGCAGTCATACCCTTTGTCCACTTCCTAGTGGGACTGCTGCTCACATCACAAAATGCCCGTTATAGACAGCACTTCCACACAGCCTGTATCAGTGCTCTGAGAACTGAACAGGCTATTTGGGAAAGGCAGTTATAATGTACCACCACTTCATTTGAACAGTGCATTTTGGAAGTAAAAAACTCACACGACAAAACACCTCTTATGTGATTGCATTTCTTTCTCCGAGGGATAAAAGAAAACTGGTTTTCTGTCCAGTCCTTTGATGATGTTAGACTTCAGGATCCAATACTTTTATCCTTCCTCTTGTATACATACATGGGGTGGCCGTGGGATATGATGGAATATTTTGGATTGCAGGGCTCTACAGAGCATCTCCTTTATATCCCAGCTGGTTCGATGTTGTTGCATGCAGTTTAGTTGTGATAAGGAAGTAGGTTAAAATGCAGGTCAGAAACCCTAATCAGACTTGGCAGGGAGAACAGGGTATTGGTTTGCTAGGATAATTACCGGTAGGTAGTGGTGATTCTAACATTGGTTTCATTTTTTGAGTGCTGCTAAAAATGTTTGTCTTTACTTGAAGGCTTTTTAATTATTTGAATGCTAGCTATGAAGGAAGCTGTCTTTTTTCTCTATGCTTTATCCAGCAGTAGTGCTCTTCAAAATATTCTGAAGATTTTTATATCCGCAAACTGAAGGAAAATATATTCTTACTTCTGAGCCTTTTACTGGAACTCATTTAATCAGAAGCATACTGTTTTTAATTTGAATGAATATTTGGAGTGTATTTGCTTGAGTAAATAGAGGGCATTGTGTTGTAGAGCACAGATTTAGTAGCTGTTGTGTTGGGTTTTTTTGTCTCCTTTACCCAGAATTGGCTAGAAAGTCATTTTCTAAACTATAAAGTAATATCTGAATCTTTTATGATTTCTTCTCTCTTGCATAATTTAATCTGAAGATTCCTTATTTAAGAAAATCTAAATGAATTTCAGAGCTTGTGTTATGTAAGTCAGATAGTTACATCAAGCAGAAAAACTGAACATTGCCTTTGGGAGAGAGAGACGGGGAAAACAAATGCTTGAAAGCAGAGTCTGGGAAATAGAGGACAATTTTGGGACCTGCTTCTCCTCAAACCATGCCACAGAGAGGCTGGCAAAAGGCATTGTGTACACATGGAGCACCAGTCAACCCCAAAGGTTCCTTGGAATCGATTATGGATGCTTATGTACGTCTGTTCAGTCTGGGAATAATACTCAACATTTTCACATGATTTTGTCTTCCAGAATGATTGAAGATTGTGGGAAAAGAGGAAATACCATGGCAGAAAGAAGGCAGCTGTTTGCAGAAATGCGTAAGTAATTCCTAGAAATGTTTTACTGCAATAGACCAAGAGAGTTGCAATGCAGTGTTAGTAGAATTGATGCAAGCTTCCCACATCAAGTAACTGATCTCTCCATTTCAGAAGCAGTTTAATGTTGTGATACCAAAACTACAGGAAAATCTACTGATTTGACCAAATAGCAGGAGCGAGATATTTTTCTATGACAGATTTTGTGAGTGTATTATTTTAATCAGTAGCATCTTCAGACAAAAGTGTTGCAACACACAGGTGGCAGTGGAGAGGCATGAAGATCTCCAAAAGAATAAGACTTCTAGTGCGGATGTCTGTAGTGAGTTCACTCCAGTCAGCTGCTAAGCAACCACACAACCACTTGCTTAATCCCCAAACAGCCCTCAATTGGGCGAGAGTGAATTTAGGGAGAGCAGAACCAAGGAAATTTGCAGCTTGAGATAAATACAGTTGATTAAGTGATGGAAAGAGAGAAAAAAAACTATAATGAAACCCAACAACAAATGATGCAAAGGTGGTTACTCACCACCTCCTAAAAGCATACTGATGCCCAGCTGGTCTCTGAGCAATGTTCCCTTTGGAAAACAAAAGTCCCCATTGCCTTCTTTCCCTACCCTAGTTTTATCACTCAGCATAACATCACATGGTATGAACTGTTGTTTTGGCCAGGTTGGGTCATCTGTCTTGACTGTGCCCCCTTCCCAACGTCTTGCCCACCCCTAGGTGACTGAGAGGGAACAGAGGAGGGAACAAAAAGACCTGGATGCAGAACAGGCACTGTTCATCAATAACAAAAAACATCAGTGTGTTATCAACACTTTTGTAGCCATAAATCTAAAACACAGCACTGTGCAGGCAGCTATAAAGAAATTTAACTCCATCCCAGCCAGGCACAGTACAGGGACTCATATAGTACACACGCCATTGCAGCATATTTTTTATAGTTTCTAGTGAAGCTTTGTGTTCCCTGCAGAATAGTGTCAGGGATGTACTATGCTAGCAATGTTTGTGCAGTCCCCTTGACAGTTATCTCTTATTTCTCTTACAAGCAAGCCACCATTTCTCAAGGAAATTCTATTACATATGAAGTTTGAGACTGTCACCGGGTTACTAGATTTACCTAAGTTCTGTATGTAATTACTAAGCTTCCTATTATTTGCCCCCTTCAACACATAAAAAAATGACAGAACATCTCCTCCATCTCTTGAGGGAGGTGAAGATCAGCATTACAGGGAATTGAGCAACTGTGCACACTGAAAAGCCAGATCGGTGCTGTTGAATTAAATGTGCTCAGGACTGTTCTCCAGAGGCGTGCCCAGGGGTGACTGAATGCCCTACATCTGTGCTCCTGAGCTCTCCAAATTAAGGCCTTCTCATTCAGATGGCCTACTGAGAATGATCTTGGCCCGTTCCACTGTGTATGCTACCTCTGTTGTGCTCTGTAACTATTTCAATATCACATGAGTGTTGCTGTTGAAACTCAGATAGATGTTCCTGTTGTCCTTTGCCTACAACATCTTGGACCAGTGGAGAGAGCTTCTTCTTTGACCAGAAGAAGAAAAGGGGGGTGGAACAGAAGAAAAACAAGAGAAAAGGGTGATGCATTTGCCCATTGTCAGAACATACTGTATTTTTAATCAGAATTATACAGAAGACTTGAGCTTATAACACCTAAAGTCAATAACACAACTTCCATTAACTTCATTTCATTTGAAACATTCTTCAAGTGGAAGATAATTGCTTAAGACTTTGCTGTGAGGATTTAATGTTTGTTCCCACAGTTTCAAAGGCTGTTCTGCTGTTGCATTACTTTGGAGGAGTTAAGGAGGTGCTGGGAAAATTTACAGTCAGTACTTGGAGGCAGAAGAGGGACTATTTTCCCATACTGTACACAAATAGTTATTGTCTACTATTTTTTCTTTCACGCTTTATTATTTTTGTGTATTTACTTGAGTCTATTTATCTCATGTGTGCTTCCCTTTTCTATTTGCCTACCTCCCTGCCTCTTCCTACTACACATGCATGTAGAGAACCGGGTTCCAACTATGTTAAAAGAGTGGAAAATATTAAGTCTTTATGAAAACCTAAATACGTTTTAGGCTAAGAAATATCTCTATTTGTGAAACATTGAATTTTGCATTTTGCAAAATTGTATTCCTCTGTGTGTGTAAAAGGTGTGCTTCAATGGAACAGCAGCTGAACCTGGCACTGCATTCAGGTGGCCTCAGATGTGTGCAAGGCCACACAATCCACGTTTAATAAAACCCACGCGCCTCACATGCCCTGCATACTGTGGCCCATGTCAAGCCTCTTAACTTTATAACAAACATAAGCTTCTGGTAAAAAGTTAAATTCCACAGCTTGCCAATATTTAAGGAAGAAAATTCATGGTATAGAGGACTTTGCCAGTGGTTTAGGTTCTTGCAGTCATTATTTTCAAGTTTATAATTGAGACTCCACAATACTTTTGGAAAGTGGTTCATGTTCCAGACTATACAAGACAACAAAAAAAACCCCCAATTTTTCCTGCCTTTTTTAGGATGGAAATTTGTTCTGAACTAGGGATATATGGATTTGACTCTTACTTTAAATTTGGTCCACTATATGATTTTCCCCGTATTTAAAGAAGTTTATTTTGACTTTTGTTTCCTTTCCTTCAGAAGAGGCATGTTTCTAGTTCCAAATTACATACTTCTTTGAACTAGTATCAGAATCGATATCATATTTTGTAGAGTCCTATGGTAAAAGCTTAAACTGTGTCATAATGTCTCAAAAGAACAATTGGATATCAAATCAGTAGGCTACCTTTAGTCTTACCTAACAAGCTCAGATATATCCATACTTATGAAGAGAGTTCAAAATGTACATTACTATTGTCCTGCCAGCACTAATTATCCAGCAAGAAACCAGCAGCCAAAGGTTGCAATGTATCCCTTTATTATTTTCACAAACTGCAAAAAGTATTGCACCAGAGGAGCGTATTCATAGAAACCAGAGTGAAATACTGCCAGCAGGCAAAAGGAAAGAGAGGCCACTGTCAGTCCTGTGGGCAAGTTACAAATTCACAGCTCATTTGCTGTGCTCAGTCCCACATATCTTTCCACTTGTCTTTCAGGACTCTCAGTGTAAGTAAAGTCACTTTTCTACAGAACTTATTTGACAAATAGATCTAAGACTACAGCAAAATGTGAATCATGATAAAACTGAATTGTCTTTTCCAGGAATTTGTCAGCAAAAGCACCTACTCCCAAAATAATATCAAAATAATACCATCCACTGTCTGAATAAATAGTAAAGGAAAAGCAACACTATTGCCTACAAGTTCATCTTTTTTAGGAGTAATGCTGCAACCTAGGAAGCTGGATGAGCTAAGGTATTAATTTCCTTTTAATCTTTACATCTTGTTAAGAGGCTGAAGTATTATAAAGGAGCACTAGAAGCTTTTATAAGTGGCTTTCACTATAGTTAGGACAGAAAAATTTAAGTTCATTTTACTCATTTGTCCTATTAAAAAAGGAAAGACTTGGTGTTATAAGCATTATCCTCCCCCTCACCAGTAAAAAATTTTCAAAATTCTGTCATGAGGTGCCAGTGGACAAAAGATAAATCTCTGTATTTTAACAATAAAGCATATGATAAAAAAAAATTTAAAACTTTCCAGACCTGTTAAGTAGTTGAGGGTAGCTTATCGTAGAAACAGATGGTGTTAAGACAGCCAACTGGTAAAAAGGAGTAGCTGAGAGCCCTGAGAAGACGGTGTGCGAGAATCCAGTCAGGAAAAGAGAGTCTGGGAAGAGGGGAGAGTATCATTATTATTTTCATCTTGGAGGTCAAAACATATTTAAAGTATTTGTGTCCAAAGGATGGCAGATTGTTTAAGGAAATGTGGATGAATGATGTCAGTGTAGCTGTATGTACAACAGTGCAGCTGAGTGGCCAATCTAATAATATTGAGATGAATCTGAAAGAAAGCATTCCTGAAGCATGTGTATAAGCAGGACAGGTCCATACTCCACTTCTCTTACAGTCTGATTGTACCTTGTTTGCATGTATTTCATGCAGACATTTCCTTAAGAAGCTCTAGGGTTTGTACTTCAGTACCTTGCTCAACTGAATAGAACAGGTTTTTACAGTGCCAACCACAGTGAAAAAGCAAACATACAAAAATTTAATTGATGTGTTTCCATCAAATGGTTGTATAATTAATAAGCAGTTTTTTATTTTGTAGACCATGTAGCTATGAAGCAACACTTCTTTATGTAAGACATACCAGCCAAGAAGGAGACAGATTTAAATCACAATCTTCTCACCTGCTTTTTCAGGGTTTGGGGATATGTTATGAGTGGTGTACAGCAGCAGGGAGTCAAAAGACGTAGTGCCAGGCTCTGCCCCCATCCTTGTTGCTTGCTGCTGCACTTGTACCAGAAGTAGCTACCAGTCAGTTTATACCCATCCCCTGGACAGCTGCTTTGGAAATCTCACCAGATCTGTTGGAGCAACCAGGGCTGAGCTATGTATGGAGCAGAGAGCTGACCCTTTGAGATCTCTTTTGCAGAGAATGTACCTCCGTGAACTTGCAGTGTGCCCAGGTGGACAAGAAGGCCAACGACATCCTGGTTTGTATCAAAAATGGTGTGGCTAACAGGACCAGGGAAGTGATTGTCCCTCTGTACTTGGCATTGGTGAGGCCGCACCTCAAATACTGTGATCAGTTTTGGGCCTCTCACTACAAGAAAGACATTGAGCTGCTGGAGAATGTACAAAGAAGAGCAACGAAGCTGATGAAGGGTCTGGAGCACAAGTCTTATGAACAGTGGCTGAGGAACCTGGAGTTGTTTAGTCTGGAGAAAAGAAGGCTGAGGGGGAGACATTACTGCTCTCTGCAATTGCCTGAAAGGAGGCTGTAGTGATATGGATGTTGGTCTCTTCCCCCAAGTAATAAGTGATAGGATGAGAGGAATTGGCCACAAGTTGTGTCAAGGGAGGTATAGATTGAATACTGGGAAATAGTACTTCACCAGAGTAGTTGTCAAGCATTGGAAGAGGCTGCCTAAAGAAGTGGTTGAGTCCCCATCCCTGGAGGTATTTGAAAGACATGTAGACATGGCACTTAGGGACACAATTTAGTAGTAAAATTGGCAGTGTTAGGTTTACGGTTGGACTTGATGATCTTAAAGGTGTCTTCCAACCTAAACCTTTCTATGATTCTAAAATAGAGAAAGACCTCACAGCCTTTGCATTGTTTTTACCCCCTTTGGCAGACTGATGTCAGTCTTTTCATAATGGCATGATATTGTTCCTAATTTGATTTTTTAGCAATACCTTACTCTGATCTGGCATGTGAGCCAAATATATTTGTTATAAGCTTTTTTGTTAAATATTCAAATTAGATGGAGGTTCTCCCTGCTGTTGGAACCTGGCGCGTATGTCTTTTAGCCTGTAGCTTGACCAGATAGTTCTTCAAAGTGACTGAGTATTCCTCAACTTCATTTCTAAAAAATCTTTTAACATTGTAGCTCCTGCCATGCCCCTTTTTTCTACTCTCTACTCTCTACTCACTCTGCAAAGGAGAGAGCCATGAAAATTACTAGTCAGCTCAAGCGTTTGTTCTCTGGCTTCCCTGCTATAAAAGATACGCACAGGTCATATTCCATACAAATGTCATTGTTATTCTCTCCCACTAGGGGCTCAAGATCTGGATCGCATTCGTTTGTCCACCTACCGAACAGCGTGCAAGCTTAGATTTGTACAGAAGAAATGCAACTGTAAGTATGTCAGTACTTTTGTATCCCATTGTTGTTAGCTTTCCACTGTATTCCTTGCTCTGTCCTTCAGTTCTGTCACAAATGAGAGCTCTTTGATTTGATATTGTAAAGGACACTAATGAGAGTGCCTGGGCAGATGTTAAATATTAGCTTGTTTATATAAGGAACTTGTCTGAAACATGCCAGTGGTTCGGTCATATGAAGGATGGGTTGTGATGCAGACCACAGCTTTATTTAATAAGTACATTAACTACATTCTCCAATTTTCTTGTAAAATAACATTTGGCAGTTCCAGCAAAATCTGTCAAATTAAATGCTTATATGGTAGAGTCCATGCAGAAGAAGAGTCCTCATCAATTTGGGGTGCAGCAAAGTGCATGCAATGTCAGTCTGCTCCTTTTGTTCCAGAAGGATGGCTAGAAACATGTATTCTAAGAGGGTGAACGTATCTATCTTCTTCCATGTAGGCTTCATTCTTGATATGTTTCCCACTTGATTAATGACTATTTCAGTGGTTCTTTTGAGATTTAGTCTTTCTTCCTTTACAGCTGCATTTTCTGTTAGCACAATCATGAGAAAAGCTGTGAACTTAGAAGGGAAAGACTTATAAAATCTGTAAGGTATTGTATCCTTTCTCCTCCATCCAAAATACTTAGAATGGTGGCGTCTGGTTTATGTGTTTTACCAGACCTTTCCACACTAAGTTAGAAAAAAAACAAACCCTAACCAGGGGAACTCTTGCCAGCAATATTGGTATGAAGAGGACTTATGCAAAGAAAACAGATTTTTTTAGTCTTCATATCTAAACCAGAGTGGCAATGGGGCTATGCTTGTGCTGCAAACAGTGATAAGTACATTAAGAAATGCTCACTGCAGGTAGAGATTAACCACCCTGGAGAGAGTTCCTGTTTTTGAAGCTACGTGTATCTGAACTACAGACGTGTTTAGCTTATGCTGTCCAAACATACTGGACAGACCAAGTTGTGGCAGAAGGGGCTTCAGAGAGTATTTTGGGGGTTATTAGCTGTGGAGCTAGTCTTTCAATCACTTCTGCAGCACATTTCTCATGTTGTTATGTGAAATATGAATTTAAGGATTACACATTATAAGCAGGCTGCCAGACACAAAACCTAGGAGGGGTTTGGTACCTGCCCAGCAGCTGTCATCTCCCATTCAGAAGGAAATGTGCTGAAAGACACTGTTATGTTACATTCAGTTGTTTAATATTGTAAATTTTATGTGTAAGAGTCTGAAATGTTCACTTCATTTTTTTCATGGTAACTGAACGCAATAGTCTGAGGTGATGAAAGTATCCAATTAAGTTGTCAGTGAAAGTCATAACACCAGTTGCTTTGATAGCTGTATACAAAGTAAATTAAAAAAACCAAGGGTGCTATGGCCTCATTCTTTGGAGTGGCTGGCTGGCTAAAAATATTGGTTGTTAATTTTCATTGTTAACTTTGTTCCACTTATTTATCTGCTGTGATCTGTTTTCATGAAACTATTGCTTCTCTTTATAAAGAACCAATACACATGCCCTTCAGTTTGCCAGCTTCTGCCAAGTCACTCATGACCAGGTCTTACCTTCTGGTTTCTGTCAATAACCTAGGAGAAGTGGCTTGATGTTCTTATATCACGAGTTAAACTATATCAACCTCTTCCAAACAAAAGAAAAGGGATTATACATGATCGACTTTAACAGAAATGTCTAAGAACCTAAGAATTAGGTTCTTTACCACTTACAGAATAATGCTTGTTGTTCTGGAATGGGCTGAACTGCATGTATCATTTCACTGTCAAGTACTATTTTCTGTTGGGTGTTTCTGGTAGACTGCTGCTTTCCCAGGTGGCTTTCTCTTATTAGTGGGAAAAGTCATTCATTCACTTGATGTGATTTCAAGCAATGGCTATCCAAGGCAGAGCTTCTAAATACAGAGCCACTGAATCAAGCACTGCCCTGAAATTGTTGTCAGACCTCCGGTTCATGTCAGCTACTCTTAGTTTTACCCCCTAAAGAAACTGCCATTATGCCTCACCCAACAGTAAGTTCAGGAACTAGGGAAAAAAGGAACATTAAAAAAAACCAAACCCCTTCTGCTACATCTGAACTATTTCATTTAGGGGAGAACATAAAAAGGTCTAAGGCAGTTCTGCTGCCAGTCGCAGTGTCTAGTAACTCCTGTCACTCAAGCCATCCTCGTCTTTTTTCAGCTGTTCTCTCCTGCCCTTACCTGGCACACAGACCCACACTTACTAGGGATAAATTGCTTGGAAAGAATCTATTTAAAGAGTTCTTTTAAAGAGCTAATTTAATAAATTGAAGGAAGTTGCTCTTGGCTGCAGGCTGAAGGTGTATGAGGTTGGAAACAGGGAGCTGCTTTGAGTGCCAGAAGTGGCTTTTCTAAGCAAAACACAGCAAAGGTTTTATTAACACCATCTTTTTTTTACCAAAAGGTGTCCATTAGCATAGACAGTTATGGGATATCATTTAACAGGCAACTGCACTTAGCAGAAGCAGTGCACTGGGGTTTTTTCTGCTGCCTTTAATGTACACACAGGTTCATCTCCTGGCTTCTCTTTGTGAATTCTTCTCTCATTACAAAATGGTCTTTTGCTGAAACCTTCAGCAGCCAACTGGATTTTACTGGTGATGTAGGCAGTATGCAGCAGGCAAAAGTGCTTTCATATTCTAAGAGCTGTTTTCTCTTGCAGTGTTTCTTCGTAAACTAATCAAACTATCTGGCCAAAGATTATAGCAGAGGTAACAGCTTACCACCATTTACCAGAATGCTGCTACATATGTTCTGCTTTGAATACTAGCACTGTTGGTCAAATTAATTGCGCCGTGGAATTGTTTCATTGTCAGAATGTACTTAGCAAACAGTCTTCAAAATCACGAATATATGTCTTTCTGCTAATTCTATAACACTCTAGAGAAATTACTATGCGTGTGAGAATTATTTATTTTATTAAAATATCTCTGAGCGCTTAAACCAACAGGCAGTTTAAATAAAATCAGCTAAGTGAGAAAAATCAATATCAGTCATTGTGAGTAT